>CABHPR010145746.1:19363-42541 GCA_902168415.1 Peromyscus melanophrys | reverse complement strand
TCTCTCTCTCTCTCTCTCTCTCTCTCTCTCTCTCTCTCTCTCCCTCCCTCTTCCCTCCCCACCCACTGAGACTGGATTTCATTCCTTAGCCCAGGCTGGCCTGGAACACAGTATGTACTCCAAGCTGCCCTCAAATTCATAACAATACTCCTGCCTCTCAAACACTGGGATTTTAGGTGAAAGCAACCACATTCAGCTTAGTTCCAACTTTTATTATATAATGAGCTTATTTGTCATGTTGGGTTGCCATAACAACAACAGCAACAAAAACAGAGACCATATACACTAGGAGTCTTATACAATAGATACTATTTTTTTTTAATGGTTAGGGAAGCTGGAAGCCCTGGATCAAGGTCTCATATGATTCAGTTTCTGGTGATGGCTTTTTTCCCCCTGGATTATAGATGGAGCCTTCTTCAGATTCATTCACCTGAGGGAGGCTCATAAAGTCATTAATCCTAGCCTGAGCACCCCACACTTATGATCTCCAATTCTAATTAATTCCCAAACTTCCATGTGAAAATACCTTCATATTTGGTTCAGGACTCAACAGATTCATTTTAATTCTGTAGTAAGGGTTACTGAGTTTTTAGTAACTTCTTTTTCTCTACCTGTTGAGATCTTCATAGGATTTTTTCCATTTACTCTGCCATTATATCAGATTAAGTTAAAGATTTGTTCATAGAAACTCTTCCGTGAATTTCATTAAATACAATCTACTTGGTCATAGTTCTTTTTTTTCTTATTGCTTGAACTAAATTGCTTTGCCAATCATTTGCTTATAATTTCTAAATAAATATAAAAAGCATTTAAAGAAAAGAAGAAAGTGATATGTAAATATAATACCAGGTGTTAGCTATAGGTTTTAGGGAGATGTTCCTTATTGACAATGAAGAAGTTCTCCATTCTTATTCTTCTAGTTTTCAATAAAATGGTGTCATTTATCAAATACATAAATTGATGTGCTTCCCTGATTTTTCTTCTTTATCCTTGAAATTTTGAATTGTAGTAATTGTCTATTGACCATTTGTTGGACATCTTTAGAGGACTGCATGTTCATTTTATTTGCTCAATTATTTGTTTTAGTTTTTTTAGCACGAATTTTAAAAGGTCTTATTAATAAAAACAAACCTGGAGCCAGGTATTTGTGTAAACTCTGAAAGATCAGAGAAACAGAACCAGCCACAGCTACCCTCACCTCGCCTACTTCTCAGTCGATCCTGTTTCCTAAACTGGAAGCTTCTGAGTCTTCACCCGAATGGATCTAAGCTGAACTGCTGCTAAAAGCCTAAAAGTTTTAAATCCTAAAAAGCCTCTAGTTCCTGGTTCTCTCACCTTATATACCTTTCTGTTTCCTGCCATCACTTCCTGGGATTAAAGGCATGTGTCTTTTCCAAGCCAGACATGAGATCTCAAGTGCTGGGATTAAACCATGCCTGGCTTCTATGTCTATCTAGGGGCTGTTCTGTTCTCTGACCTCAAATAAGTTTATTAGGGTGCACAATACATTGGGGGACACAATATCACCACAAGTTTTGTTTTATTTGTTTGTTTGTCCATGTGGACTGAAAAAGATAATGTATTTAAAATTCATTTTCAGCATTTTTAAGGATGTTCCAGTTACCTGTTGTTTACCCTAACTTTTCTTTTCTTTTTTTTTTTTTTTTTTTTTTTGGTTTTTCGAGACAGGGTTTCTCTGTGTAGCTTTGCGCCTTTCCTGGAGCTCACTTGGTAGCCCAGGCTGGCCTCGAACTCACAGAGATCCGCCTGCCTCTGCCTCCCGAGTGCTGGGATTAAAGGCGTGCGCCACCAACGCCCGGCTCTACCCTAACTTTTCATAGCATCCACATTTGAGAATTTATCCACTTCTTCTAAACAAATATATCTTCATCCCTTTGTCCTCTCTGGAGACCTCAAGTTTGTGCTCCATATTTATGACTTCTTGTTGTTCATTCATAAGTTCCCATTTGCATTAAATCCTTTGATTTAATTTATTTATTTTTTCTATGTTTACGCTGATTGATTTCAATCATTTGATTCATTCCATAATTCAATGATTCATTCAGTCAGACTGATTTCAACCTGATCATTTTTTATCATTGACTTATATTTATTTTCTGTCATTTCTTTTTCATTTCATGATTTCTTGGAATGGTTGCCTTACTGATCTAAGAAACCTATTCTCTCTCCTAATGTTAACATTTAGAAGTTCATCACCCACTTTAATATTCTTCTAGCAGTATCATACATATTTGATATGTAATACATTTTCCCCTTCCAGGCCACTATTTCAAAGAACTGTCATATTGATATTTCCAGTGTTTAAAGATTATTCTTATACTTTCTGTTATTTTTCTCCATGGTGTTTCCACTGTAGTCAGAGAACATGCTCTCTTGGACTAAAGATGAGTCAAATTAACTTTTTCTCGGTTGGATTTTTAGTACAATTAAAACTATTAGCCTAGGTTACAGCATTCAAGAGAACAGTGCATTCATTTGAATGACTCAGATAATCACACGAGCAAACTGAAGCCATATTAAGATAAGACATTTTAATACAATACATTTGAACATTTGAGGCAAACAGGATATTCTAAATTTTCAGGACTATTATTTAGTCACTAGTTAGTAACTGAATCAAATGCTCCTTCCAGTTACACAGTTTTCTGTTTTATTAAATTTTACTCATGTTTTAGTAATAATTTTTCTCTATAAATCTATGAAAAGAAAAGTTTATTTTATTCCTATAAGACCAATTTTCTAGCTGATGACTTCTTAAATTTTATAGAAATGTTAAAAGTCACAGAGTTAGTTTTTCTGTAGTTAAGAGCAGGAAAAAAACTCATTTTGTTGTGTTAATATGTGATGTTGTCTATTTAAATGACAAGAATATTTGATTTCAGTTTGAAGGACAGATACCAAGGGATTTTATTTGCATTCTGAAAAATAAATGCGTGTGTGTGTGTGTGTGTGTGTGTGTGTGTGTGTGTGTGTGTGTAAATAATCTCTGCATAGATTTTGTCTTTATTTTGGTTGTGATTTGGATTAATCTAGAGCCTCATGTACTCTACCAGTGAACTGCATCCCCAAATGTCTACTAAGAACTTTTACATAAGCTTTTAATTTTAGGCTGAAATTTTACATATTTTTTTTAGAATATCAAAGGATGTGTTTTGATAATAGTGTCAGAAATCTTTGATTCCATAGTAACCTATTATAATAATAATAAAAGTGAGAGTAAAAAATGCTTTATATATATAAAGACCTTGGGTACTTTAATAGCAATGCACTTTTATGAGATTAACTTATAATGGAAATATGATTTGTATGGGTTTGATACACAATCCATTTTATCATTAAACAAAGGAAAAGTGGAGATATACATACATACATACATAAATATATATATATACACTTGTTAAATATATTTTAAACATCATGTTTAAATTATCTTGTTATCTCATGAAAATACATTTCCTAAGACTGCTCAGGTGCTACATATATAAACAATTGCTTGCCTGTTTATTCCTTATTTTCCTCATCCTATTAAATTTTCATGGCGTCTTTGAACACCTCACAGTAAACACCACATTATTACATTTAGCTTTGTGCTATTAAAGTGGAACTGAAGTTTCTAAAATTATATTGTTATTCAATGTGTTTATATTTGCTCAAATAAAATAGCTGATTTCCTAAAGGTGTTAACATAATCTGTCTTAGCTTCAGACCAATGGCTGCACTGAGAAGAGCTATACAGAGAGAAGGAATTAATTTACCTCCTAGGGTTGCATACTTGGGAAGCTGACTTAATAATTAAGTATGCAATTTACTGACCTCATAAAACCTTTATAAAACATACAATGAAATGTACAGGTGCTATGTTATTTATAAACTCATTCTAAAAGTATTTAATAATTTGTGTGTACCCTAAAATATGAATATGTGAAAGAGTGAAGCATACTTTAGTATACCTATTCAATTTTCTCCTATTTCCTTATACTTCTTTTGGAATATACTATTTATAAAATAATTATTTATTTATGATTATTTATAAAATACTTTATTCACACAATAATATTGGAGAGTGCGATCCTATTTCGTGGTTGTATGCTTTCATGTTTTTACAGATCGCTTGCCCTCAGAGCATTTCTTCTGAATCATGTTATCCTTTCTATTCCACTTATTATGTTGTAATATATGCTCACTTCGTTCTCCACAATATTGCCTTTCATAAAGTTTTTAGTGAAATGATATACATGGAAAACTTAAGGACCAACAAATAAAGGCAGGATGAGACACCCCCAAATACTGAGCCCATAGGGCAGGAGAAAACTAATTTCAGGCATATCGGCGTCCATGTAAGCATTTGTTTCTGCAGGACTGCTGTGTGCACTTCTGATACACACTGAAGTCACACCAGGCTCCTTCTTATATGTATTGTGCCCGTTACATCATGCCAACTGTGGCATTGCAGTGGAGTATTTTACGTCCCCTAAATTCATCTCACTCTTGAGTTCCTCTCTGTCCCCAAGTAGCTCTCTTGTCCTTTCTCCCTCCATCCCTTCTTTCTTTTAAGATGCACAATTTTGTCCTTAAAGCATAGCTACCCTTCCCAGACGAATCTAAATTCTTGACAAACAATGGATGTAATCTTGCTCCCTAACTCTTGTACCTTTTCTTTGAAACTACTTTGAATGCTATAAAACTCCAGACCACAAGTTCAACATGCCTGAGTCTCTCTCCCAGCAACAAGTCTCACTAATTCAAACATCTTTTACTTATTAATTATTATTTTGTGTCTCAATTTGTTTTGTGTTATTGTTGGCACTACTACTGAGGTAGCATGGACAAATGTCTTCACCCCAGATAGGGAAACAAAGACCCAAGTAAGGATAAACTCAAAATTCATCTTAGTGGACCAATATTTTATGGGGGTTGTTTGCAGGAATATGGGTGGAATGTTACTTACCAGAGCAGGAATAACTAAAAGACGTTTAGCGACACCAAATCCCACTACAGCCTGGGTGGGTGACAAATCAGGACAGCTAGAGACCTGGAGTGAACTGCACAAATCCAAGGTGGTTCATCAGGTGGGTGGTGTCTTTTTCAGTCAGCTCAGTGACTTGAGCCTCTTCCAGGTAGCTCTGTTCATCTCTGCTTCTTCCAGGAGGCTTCTTGGAGTTTCTTCTAAGTAGCTGGACTTGTCTGAGAATACCTCTTTACTGCTTATGTAAGCTTGAGGATGGAGGGATCTAATGAATCTGGTCAGGAAGATCACAAGTTTGACTTCCATGCTGGTATAAATAGTGAAACTATGGCTCAAAAATAACAAATTTGGATTATATTTATCAATTTACTTTGATTGATCCTTTAAGATTTATTATGTATAAAAGATAAAAATGTGTTCATGTTTATCAGTTCTGTTCTAACTCACATCACATAATTTTTCATCTATTGAAAGTTTTGAAATTTGAAATTCGTCACCTTAAACATTTGAAGGGACAGTAAGAATAAGTGTGAAATCGCTACACCCGTTTCAGAAGCAAGATGATTGCTATGCACATTTGCGTGCAGACCTTTTCCCTTCAGTAACAGTTTACTATTTTTAAAATTAAAAATGCATTCAGAATGCAATTTTAGAACATGTCTGTGTTGATGGGAAATATCCCACCAGGAAGAAAACAGAACACACGAAGTAATGATACTATCATATTATAATATTAAACACAAGTCAAAGTTAGAGATAGTTGACACATGTGTGCCCCACTTCTCACAGTAGTGTCAGAACCTGATCTGTTGCCATGGTGACTGCATGAAGTGAATAGAACGTGGCATGGTGGCTTGCTTCTATTAAAGTCTAGTTTATAGAAGGTGACGCTCTTTGGCTGAGAGTGTGTCAGGAAATGCATCTCTGTAAGATGTTAGAAGTGTTTATTCACAGAGGTACTTTCTTTTAGATTTTCCTAGCTTAATTACACACATGCACATGCACACACACACACACACACACACACACACACACACACACACACACACACAAAGATAAGTGACTACCAAACTCTACCAAGGCAGGGTAACAGTCTCTCAAAATACCTGCTTCTGAAAATGATCAGATATGCTAGGCCTGTGGGCCAAGGATAGATGCCCCAACATTGCAGAGGAACTTTGGGAGACTGTCCAGACAGCCAGTTGTCTCTGTCATTCTAGATTTTTGGAAGTTGCTTACAATGTTCTTCCTTTTTATTTAGGTAATATTATATCCTTCTGAGGTCTTTGATATAGTTGAAGAGTAAATAGTTATTATTATAATTTTCCTTGATTATGATAAAAGATAAATTAGATATGAAATCTTAGACTCACAAATATAGGATAGATAAAATATTTTTTTAATTTTGCCAAATACAAATAGACTAGGTATTGTAACTAATTCTTGCTTGATAACTGCTTGTTATGTATAATTTTACTATATTAAAGCTAAAATCTTCCCTTTTGATTAGATAGAAAAGGGGAAATGCTGGGGGATGTCTTTCTGTATGCTGTGAATATATGTGGCTCCCATTCGTTAATAAGTAAGCTGATTTGTCCTATGGCAAGGCAGCTTAGAGGCAGGCAGGAAATATGAGAGAGACAGAAAAGAGGAAGGCAGAGTCTGAGGAGATCTGGGAGCCACTGCCAGGAGAAGCAAGATGTAAAAGTACCAGTAAGCCCCAAAGCCACATGGCAATGCATAGATTAATAGAAATGGATTAAGTTATAAGAGCTAGCAAGCAAGAAGCCTGAACCATAGGCCATACAGTTTGTAAATAATATAAGCCTCTGTTGTTTACTTGGGACCAAGTGGCTGCGGGATGCAGGCGGGAGAGATACGTCCTGACTGTAGGGACAGGCAGGACCAGAGAAAGTTTTGGGACTACAGGGTTATTACATATCTAAGATGTATATTACAAGCATGCTGGCACTTGCTTTCACATTTCAATATCATGATTCCTCTTTTTCCCACTTACTTTTGAAAGGTGCCTTACAAAATGAAGAAGAAATTCTTTGGGCCAGTCATAAATTTTTTTTCTAGAATGCTTTCAAGCAATGCTTTGAGGAAGCTGTTGTTACATGTGTTTTATCCTTTCACTTAGCCAAAGTTACTACTAGATAACATATTCCTGAGTTTAAACAATACATTTAAATTTCTTGAGGAATGTGATCATCATTTGCTATAATAGCAATTGAATGCACACATATTATCATAATTTTAGTTAAATGACGATCATGGCAGGAAGGATATTATTGAAGTGATAAAAATTGTATGATGACTAATTATCTCTATTTTCAAAATGTTGATGTATATTTATAATACACAAGGTTTTCATTACCAGAATTTTTATGTGGAATCCAGTATTTTCATAGATAGTGGGCACAGGTTATAAAGTTTTAAAATATTTAATAAAGAAAATTTATGATAGTATTCATAAATTTTAATTAAGTTAATTAATTTATGAGTGATTTCTCTGCTAACATATCATTTTCTTGATTGCTTATATGCAAATAGTTTGCAATATTGAGGTTTAAAAAATATATTTGATATTTTGGGCAGAAACTGCTTCTATTTAAAATATCTATTTTGCAGAAATATTTATTCTTAAATAAATACTTTGATGTCATATTGTTATCTGATTCTGTTATTGTTTGTTCATTTTTATTTAGCTTCATGGGAAATGAGACATTTTGCTTAACATTTCTTTGTATGTGGATTAACAATGATCACTCTGATAATCTTGAAGGAAGAACTCTTGGTTATCAAATATGTTTGAGAAACAGCAAATCCTTCTCCCACCTTAAGGAAGACTGGTTATGAGTTCGATGAAAATTCAGGGAATTATCACAAAGAAGTCACTGGTTTAATATAGGTTTTTTTCAAGGTGCATTGTTAGAAATGCACTTCTCCATTGCAGTTGTCTCCATACTACACATTGAGTATTCCATAGAAATTGTGTATCATACAAAATATTTTGAATTATTAACATGATCATACTTCATAATTTATATACTATAATTAAGCTTTGGTGATACTTCATAATCCTGACAATTCTAAAAATCAGTTTCCCTCTTTTCCTGTTTAAAATTTATTTTCTACTTTTATTTTGGTGACTTATCATAGTAAGTAAGTAATTGAATAACAATTAACAATATCAAAATAAAATTAGCCTCTATTTTTCATTATAAGTTTTCATTTTCCTAGGATAATTCTCATGAAATTATGCACAATGGATTAAAATAAACACCCCAACTCTGAAGAACAATTGTTTCTACAAATACACATATTTTAGATACTAGTTGTTATGCACACATATGCATGCACATTCACATGTACACACACACACACACACACACACACACACACACACATTACTTAAATATCCTTTACTTATATAGTAAACTCTCTCTCTAGGCTCACACAGAGGGGAACAAAAAGAAAAAATAAACTGTAACAGAGAGCCAGGATCTTGCAAGCATACTACCCAGAGAAGTGACTTGGAGTCTCAGAACTTTGAATATCTAGGTATCTTCAGACAGGCATTCTATAAACCAATAGAGTGAGTCCTGAAAAGAGATTGATCAGGTTTTAAAATAATGACCAATTTCAGTTGATACTGAGTTAAATATATTATGAGGCTCGGTAGAAGACAAGGAAGTGGATAGGAGACAATAATATATTAATCAGAATCCACGGTGGATTTCTAATTTAGAAAGATACAAGTATTGAAAACCCAACATTGTAGATATCAAAATGACAGCATCACAAAAACTCAGAGGAAGAACTATTTGTTACTTCCTAATAAGATCTCCATTCAAATTATGCATGACTACACCATAACATTTTGCACCTTAAAGAGGAAATGTATGGGCTACAGAGATGGCTCAGTTCTTCTTTTTTCCTTTTATTGAAAACAGATATTTTACTCACATAGTATATCATGATTATGCTTTCCCCTCCTCCTGCTCCTCCCATTTCCTCCCCACTTCCTCTCCCATCTAAATACACCCCTTTTCTATCTCTCATTAGAAAATAAACAGGCTTCTAAAGGATAGTAATATAAAATATAATATAATAAAATGCAATATAATAAATATAATAGAAAAACATCATAATTGAACCAAAAATAAACAAATAAAAGAAGCAAAAAAGTAAAACAATAACAACAAAAACCAGAAGAAAAAGAGCCCAAGAGAAGGCACACTTATCTGAAATCCACTCATTTGCACCCTCAGGAATCCCATAAAAACACTAAAATGGAAGCCATAATATATATTCAAAGGATCTGGTGCAGACCCATGCAGGACCTGGGCATGCTGCTTCAGTCCGTGTGAGTTCATAAGAGCTTTTGTTGATTTAGAGGATCTTGTTTTCGCAATGTCCTCCATCCCCTCTGGCTCTTACGCTCTTGTCATCTCCTCTTCCTCAAGTTTCCTAAGCCCTGAGAGGCATTTGCTGGAGACATCCTTCTTAGGGCTTGTGTTCCAAGGTCTCTTATTCCCTGTGTAGTGTCTGGCTGTGGGTCTCTGTGTTTATTTTCCTTCTGCTGTGGTAGGAAGCTTCTCTGTTGACAATTGAGCAAGGCACTGATCTATAAATATAGCGCAATGTCATTGGGAGTCATTGTATCACTACTTTTTTTTTTTAAACAATAGTATTTGGTTTTCCTCTAAGTTCCTGGACTAACTATTCTCAGGCTCATGGTTACACAGACAGTGTTGGACAAAGGTTCCGTCTGGTGCAGTGTGCCTTAATTCAAATCAGATATTGGTTGGTTACTCCCAAAAGCTTTGTGCCACCATGACCCTGGCATATCCTCCAGGCAGTACACTGTTGTCAATCCAAGGTTTTGTGGTTGGGTTAATGTTTTTATTTCTCTTTTGGTAGCATACAGAGTACCTCCCTGTACCAAAGTTGCCAGCATACGGGGGTGAAGGCTCTACGTAGGCACCAGGTTTACTTCTGTATGCTCAGTGAGTTGTGTAGGTGTTGTCTTCAGCAACAGGACCTTGCTGTCAGATCGGGGAGAGCAATCTACAGTTTTGGCAACAGCCTGGGTTGTTTGGGGATTCCCATGGGACCCCTTTGACCAACAACTCAATTAGACGTAAACTGAGTCCAGGTACTGGACGCTTCATATGGTAACAGGAAAGGGCCCATTTGTACAGTTTTCTTCATCATTTGACAATTTCTTTTAGATAGCTTCATATTTGTATATATTTTAGGGTGTTTTACTATATTAAGTTTCCATATCATCCTTTAGATGGCCCTTAATTTTAGCTGTCTCTATCCATACTCCCTACCTAGTTTCCCTCTCCCTTACCCCCTCCTCACTTGATCCTCACATTTCAGCATCCTCATCCATCCGCAGTTATTCTATTTCCCTTTCCTGGTGAAATCTAACTGCCCCACCTCCAGGCCTTACTTTATATCTAATCTCCATGGTCCTACAGATTATAGTTTGATTATCATTGATTTATCTCCAGTGAATATCTATGTATAAGCTAATATATAACATATTTGTCTTTCCAGGTCTGGGACACTTCATCCAGGATGAATTTTCTAGTTCCATCCATTTACCTGCACATTTCATAGTTTCATCTATTTTTAACATCTGAGTAATACTTCCTTGTGTAAATGTACCACATTTTCTTTAGCCATTCTTCTGTTAAGAGATATCTAGGTTGTTTCTGGCTATTATGAATAGATAGCAGCCTTGAACATGGTTAAGCAAGTGTTACTGTGGTAGGAAAAAGCATCCTTTGGGTATATACCCCAAAGTGGCATGATGAGGGAATGCCTTTCTGTAGCTCCGATTTCGTGTTGCTCTGATTGTTTGATTAATAAAGCTGTTTGGCCTATGGCAAGGTAGCTTAGAGGCAGGCAGGAAATTCAAAGACAGAGACAAGAAGAAAGCAAGAGAGATGCCAGTGAGCCACCCAAGGAGCAACATATAATGGGACGCAGGTAAAGCCACAGAACAAGTGGCTATATATAGATTAATAGTTATGTGCTAATTTAAGATACAAGAGATAGCTAGCTAAAAGCTTGAGCCATGGCCATGCAGTTATAATTAATACAAGCCTCTGTGTGTTTACTTGGGGGACGGACGTAAGTGGGAGAGATTTGTCCCTACCGCTGGCAGGCTAGGACACAGGAAATCTTCCAGCAACAGTGGCATAGCTGGATCTTCAGAAAGATTGATCCCCATCCTCCTGAGTAACTACCACATCGACTTACATAATGACTGTATAAATTTGCACTCCCAGCAGCAATTCCTAAGTGTTCCCCTGACCCACATCCTTGTCACCATGAGCCGCCACTTGTTTTACTGATCTCAGCCATTCTGACAGGTATAAGATGAAGTCTCAAAGTCCTTTTGATTTGCACAGCTAAGAATGGTGAACATTTCTCTAAGTGTTTCCCAGATGATGGCTCAGTTCTTAACAACACTTGCTGCTATACAGAGGACCAGAATTTGGTTCCCAGCACCCACAAAGGGCTGCTCACATCTGCCTGTAACTCCAGCTTCTTGAGATATGAGACCCTCTTATGATCAGTTCCAGCACCCAAACACCTGTACCATAAATGCACACATATACATAAAATATAAATATATCTTTAAAAAATTAATTAAAAAGAGAAAAGTAGCCTGGTGATGGTGGCACATGTCTTTAATCCCAGCACTCGGGAGGTAGAGGCAGGTCTGGGCTACAGAGTGAGTTCCAGGACAGGCTCCAAAGCTACACAGAGAAACCTTATCAGAGAGAGAGAGAGAGAGAGAGAGAGAGAGAGAGAGAGAGAGAGAGAAGTAAAAGTTAGAGATGAATTGGGTAAAAAGGTTACTGTTTGATGTCTATCTTTTTCATAAATTATTATTTTAATTGTTTGATCCCAAACTTAAATTTATAAAGTTGCATGCTACAACAACAACAACAATAAAGCATTTCAACAAAAATATGCTGTTATGAATTAACAGCATGCATTTTTCAGGAAATCTCATACTACCCTCATTTTTCTAGTGGAATATATAATTACCTGTGAAATACTAATGACATAAATTAAATGCAACTCAAGGTGCTTTGCTCATTTACTCTCACTCAATTATTAATAATAGCATATTATTATATTAATGCTATAATTAATGTAGGTCCCATTTACAAATTAGGAAACTAAAATAAATAGGCAATTTGGCCTGTGTTATCTTTTATTATATTTTACAAAATATTCAACAATATAACATATTTAGATATTAAGTTAATTATTTTTCCTAAGTTTATAACTACTACTGAGTATGATAATGACATTAATGATTTAGGGAAGTCTAAAAATATGACATTTGCTTAAATAATTATGAATGGAGGAAACACTTAGCAAGGTGACTCTTTTCTCTTATCTCAAACAACCTAAGATATGTAGTAACAATTCAAAGCTAAGCTCCAAATTACTTCATCTTTTAAAACCAAACCAGAGCCAGGAACATACATCCTCTGCACTCAGAAGGAAGAAGCAGGGGGCTCAAATTCAAGGGACGCCTGAGCTACAGAAAAAAAAAATTAAAGGTAATCACATTGAATAACTTAATCTTATGATTCAAACTGGCACAGGACTCTGACCTCAGTTATTTTAAGATGTAGCTATAGAAATCATCATTACACTATGAAGATAAATATTATTGATATGCATTCTAAAGAATGATACAATGTAACTAAAACTATTTTGCTGAAAAAAAATAACACTGAATTAAATACCATATGTTTTAATTGTTGTTTTAGTCAAAGTAGTGTATATGTGACCAAATAATATTTCAAATATAGATCATAAATTTACTAGCATGGTAGTTTTTGAAAACACTGTAATTCATTAAGTCTGTCAGCATTCCTAATTAACATTACTTTCACTGGTGAGTGTTCCCTGAGAATGGTTGTAAATAATTCCTCACGTTTAAACATACAAAAAACAAATTTGAGGCTTCTATACCTAAAAACAAACAAACAAACAAAAACCCCAAACTGAATGACTATATTTAATTTTTAAATTAGTATTAGGCAAATACTTAACCAATTATAAATGAGTGCACAGTTCAATAATCATTAGTTTCCAACAAATCAAAACAGGACACAGGACAGTAAACAAACTTGTACATAAGTAGAAACACAAAATTTAATGAACCACAATAAATAGAATCAATCAAAGTCTCTCAGTGATGGAAACTGTGCTAAAGCTTCCTCTTGGTTCACAGAGAACTGCATTCTGTCTTTCCTGGGGTGGGATTCTATGCCTTCACTTCAGGAAATCTAAACTCCAGTTCCTAACAGCTTCTGCATCCTCTCCTTCAAATGTTCTAGAGATTAGGAAGGTAGCTTATCTGCCCTTACATTTAACAGCAGGCCATTGGAAAGCACTGTGACAGTGAATGTTTACTTTTATTTATTTAACTTCTGAGTGTCTAACCATTGACTTTGTGCACACTAATAAAACACTTCAGAGATATATCCATGACCTGAAATTGAACTTATTAAATGAGTTTTTATATCTGAAGAGTGAGATGCATCATTTTCAACTATTCTGGGTCATAATGATCCACACAAATTTTTCTTGGCTAAAACAGATTCTATTGATGATACAATTTCCGAAATAAGAAAAAAGAAATTTCCATATTGGTTAAAATGCCATTTTGGTTTACATTTCCATTTATGTACCTTAATATTTATATATTATTAACATTTCTAAAATTAAGAGGAAAATAAAATATTTCCCAGATATTATAAAACAGAACGGTATAAAAATTCAATTACGTTAATGACTAAATCGTAGTTTTCTTCTACCTAAAACTTAATTATTAAGAACATGTAGTGTGTAAATTTAGATGTAGACATTGATACTAAAATTTTGCTGTGATTTCTGGGTTTAGAAAGATGTCTTAATGAAACACTTTTGTTTGTAGCAAGTTCTAAATTTATGTGCTGGAGTGCAGAAACGTTTTCATTTATCAAGGTTATTATTTCTTTACAAATCTGAAAGTTTATTTAGCAAAGCAAATATAGCATGGAAAGAGAATAGAGATGGCTGACCTCAAACAGAAAGCCTGAAATTATATTAGGCAAGGTCTGACTTGGTCAAAAATAAATAGCATCTTTATTTCATTCCAAAAAATAATATAGCCACATTTTTATTTTAACTTTCTAAGACTTATGGCAATCTATACACTAGAATTATACTCAATACTGCACACATGGATGGTTTCCTCTCTGGGGGTATTTAAAGACTTCACAGATACTTGAATTAATTTTCAGTAAACACATTAATAGCTTCATTGTTTCGGATAATAAACTTTGTAGCAGACAGGCTTTGCTCTGTGTTGGGCATCTCCTGGAGTGTTTGTGTTTCCATACATCAAGAGGTTGAATTAATACCCCTGCATGGTCAGGCTGCCCAGTGAAACACAGATGTGGTATGCCTTGAGACCCCCCAACCACTTCCAGACTAAAAGAATTTTCTGATTACTGCCTTTCAAAACGCAGATTCCTAAAAGAGAACAGCACCATTTAAATCTGCTCTGGGATCAGTACTGGTCCAGTTTCTTTCAGGATCAGGAGGTATAGTCTGCTCCTTATATGTTTAGTAAAAAGGAAAAATAAAAGAAATAAGAGAAAAACAAATATATAAACAAATGGAATTTTGCCTTAAGAAGTCTAAATTACTTACATGTAACCTCAGAGTCATTCAGTTTTTTCAAAGAGGCCTAGGCAATGTGCAGTGCTGGCCTGGTGGCGCACCTCGAGGCCACTTCAGGGTTAATTCCCCTCTGCATCCGTGAGATCCTGTGGCCTTGAAGTCACTGGAGTGTCCCATGCACCTTTATTTCTATTTGGTGTGTTTGGATCTCTGCCTGTTTACTACCGCACTCATGCTGCATGAAAAGAAGCAGGCTGGGATGTTTTATCTCTTGTCTGAGCTTGCTACAATTAAATTAATGGAGCCATTCAGCTCACTCTTGCCCATTTCAGAGGTACCCTGATGAATACATTAAAAGATCTTAAGTCTCAAGATGGTACATCATAGTATTAGGCAGGCACTCGCTTCTCTCAGCCTTCTTTTTCTGTAAATCAAATAATTAATGAGATCTCCCCCTCAATAAAGCACTTCATCAATATATTGTGGCGAAGGGAAAGGACCCTCTTCGCTTGGCGTGCAGCTTTTATCTCCATCTGTGTAGGACTTTGTGGGCAAATGTAGTGATATTGAAATGACAAAATATTGACTGATTCTCACAGTCTGTTCTTTAGAGCCGAGAGGGCTTCGTGAAATGCAGTCTGTGATGTTCAGAAAAGGAGCAGTAGCAACCTTGGCAATGGGCAGTAGATAATTTGAATTCAATAAACATCAAGTAGGATGATTTAGTTTTGTTGGAGTTTGCTGTCTCAGGAGGGGTGCACAAGTCTATTATGGAAAGCCTATATGGTTTTACATTTTTAAAAAATTGGAGTGGCCAGTTGTCTATTTTAGCAATATTTCATAAAATTATGTTTCACCACATTCAAAATTTTTAACATTTATTGCATTAAAGCTTTAATTTTAAAATGACAATGTATAAACGACTGTGGTATATGTACTTCACATTGAATCTCCTTTATAACCTAAAATACTCATTCATTAATTTTGATGGTGGAGGAACACGTGGAGATTAGAGACAACTTGTGGAAATCGGTTCTCTCCTTCTACTATGTAGGTCCTATGGCTCAACTTAGGCTGTTAGGCTTCATTGCGCTGCCTAATTTTTTCAGGCATGAATTAAATATCCAAATAAAACTATTAAACACTTAAAAAGTGATTAAAAATCATATACATGTATGGTTTAGGATATGTTATTTAGTATCAACAAAATTTCTGGGTGTAGATTATGTGGAAATGTTAACATTTTAACAGTTGCTTAACATGCACATTATGTCTTAAAAGTAGAAGTCTAACAGTCAACTACTGACTGAAGACAGCAATATTGGTAAATTTTAAAAAGCGGATATGATAAATTTTCATTCTTATAATACAATGAAAGTTGAAACCCCAAATTAGTATAACATTTTAAAAAATTAGAAATTCATTAAGCTTGTTTGAAAAAGATGCCAAAAAATAGCTATAGCAAACCCTTTTGTTTAAAGGTTTTATACAAGTGTTATACTAAATACTGAGTAGCATATGTGTGTGTATATAATACATGCATATTATATATATATACATATATATATATACACATATACATATATACATTCACACACATATTGAGAAGAATAACTACAGAGGTGTGGCCCTAGGTCTACTAATAAGTTCTTTAGTTGTTTGTGTCAGGAAAAGATTTCCTTTCTCCTTCAATTATCAGTGATCATTTCTCTGAGTATTACTATCCAGTTGACAATGGTTGGTATTTCATAACTTGTAGAATATCCATCCAAGTCCTTCTGGTGTTGAAAGCATGCATTGATGTATCAGCTGTCTGAAAGCTATGGAAAAGTACAAACAGTGAAAGCAAAACTGCTAACCCACATAAATGAGCCTGAGCAAATGCGCATCTGAGGGTTCACACCACATTGCATTGTGACTGAGTCAATTCTGCCCTTCAAAGCAAACTCTCCTGGCTGCAAAGAACCATTTGAAATGGTTTTGTTCTGCAATACCTTTACCACAAACTTTATGTTTTAAAACAAGACAAAAAGTATATAAAACACTTTTAGATATTAGAAGTCTGAAATGGGTCTATACTGTAGGGATGTCATTCCCTTTACAGCCCGTCATTAGAGGAAAGTCTGTATCCTGGATGGCGGCAACCTAAGTCAGTTGACTAATGGTCCCATCGGTGCCTTCAAGCAAACAGCATAGCTTTGCTTCATCTCTGCTGCTTTCTGGCCCCCTCTGCTTTCTTCCTATAAGGACTCTTGTGATTATGTTCTTTCTTCTCAGAAATGCTAGGATAATTTTCCTCATCTCAAACTCCTTTTATTAATTGCATTTTCAATGATTTGCTGCTAAATTAAGTAACAGATTTACAGGATCTAAGATGAAGGCATTGACATTCTTGGGGGACAATTATTCAGACAACAACCAGTACCTTTATATATCCTGTATCTGAATAAACTATAACTAGAACTATCAACAGTGACCCCAAAACTGAAAGTCTAACATGTTCCTTAAAGAGTTTATAAGTGCAAAGCCAACAAAATATAGGCACCTCCAAAACCCATTAATACTGAAATACAATGAGTCTCTCTGCATGGTAGTATCTTTGAGCCTTTGGAAGAGGACTCTGGTAATAATTCAGATGTACTCTCCTCCATACTAATTTACTCAGTTATTGATTTTATACTAAAAGATGTTACTTTGGTGCGAGGGGAAAATGATTTAGTCAGTAAACTGATCCTCGAACATGAGGATCTGAGTTTGATCCCTGAAACCCGGTGAAAGCCAGGTGTCTTCTGGTCCTCACAGTGTTGGGGAAGCAGAGACAGGGGATTCTTGTGCTTGTTGGCTAGCTCTAGCTGAATTGGCAAGTTCCAGCTACAATAAAAGGCATTGTCTCTACAAATAAAGAGAGAAGACACCTGATATCAGTACATGTATGTGCCTGTGTGCATGCGTGCGTGCGCGCGCATGCGCACGCGTGCACACACACACACACACACACACACACACACACACACACACACACACAGAAAAATGTACAAAGCACAAGAGAGTGTACATCCTTAAAAAATAATATATTATGTCATTTGAGTAGGACACAGTTCATCCACAGATTATCACACTTTGATGTACTACCATGATTTTTTTTTTAAACCTGATACATGTCTATATTTACTTCAGAGTTAGAAAATTTCTCTGCTTAAAAACTGAGGCAAAAGTTTTAGCAAAGCTGGAAGGTAAATCATATTTGCCTCAATCTCAGGAAAGCCAGTTGTGTGTCACTAAAACTGTTCTTTCACACTTAGCCAAATTTGCAAAGCCCATGTTTTCATTCTTCACTACATAGGTCAGTTTATTGGAAGCTAAATGAGGCATTTTAAAAACCAAGAGAAATATTACTTCTTTTAGGATGTTAAAAAACCAGTTTATCTGATGTATTAATAAACAAAGCCACACTGTCTTCCCCTACATGTTTACCCTTCTAAGAATCAGTCATTGAGCTAAATGTATTATACCAGCTAGGGCTGAACTAGAAGACATTTACTTATGAGACACATAATTATCACAATACATGCTTTAATGGATAATGAAATCTCCCTCATAAACATTGGCATAAATATGGACAATTATAGCAGTAAAGGATGAAATTATGCTAGCTAAATATTTTGTAATTAGATAAAAGGTTTTAGTATTCTACTGAACAAAGACTTTGAAAAACTAATTTTTCAAAAAGCAAATCATAAAACATAAATATTTGCCTGGGTGAAAGACAACAGTACCCTACATTGCTTGGCAGTGAGCTCTAGCCGTTTCATTTATATTGCTACTTTTTCATGAATTAATAAAGATTATTTTGCCCTGGATCATTTTGTCAAATGATTCTAAGAATCCCACAAATAGTTCAGTGGACAGTGATAATGGACTTAAAACTCTGAAAGCTATTTAGAATATGTAATCTTTCCTCTGAGGTGCCTGTATCTTTGTATCCCCAGAAGTTCCAAACTAGGTGAGAGAAGTGTGTGATCTATAACCACCATCATGTTTAGGGCAGAAATGAATAAGAACACCCACACTTTTGTTCTTAAGTCCGAGAAAGAATGCTCATCAAAGACACAGCTGGGAGAGCCACTTTCTAATCCTTGTCCAGGCCACAGCGAGCTCAGTGGGCAACAGGTACAGTAGATATCAGGAGCATGGTAGCACCAGGAGATGAACTAGTCCTTGAAAGAAAGCTGGGCCAATGGCAGTCCAGGTGCATGTTGGTAACATCATCAGTAGAAACAGCATGAGGACCTGTCTGTGGTGATGTATTGTGTACCCCAATAAACCTTGCCAGAGGGTCAGAGGACAAAGCTAGCCACTAGCTTAGACATAGAGGCCAGAAAGTGGTGTCACACACCCTTAATCCTATCATTCGGGGGTCAGAGATCTGGCTAGATCTCTGTGAGTTCAAGGCCACACAGAAACAGCCAGGTAGTGTGGTGGCACACACTTTTAATCCCAGTACAGGGAAGCACACAGGCCTTTCATTCCAGGAAGTGAAGGTAGGGTGGAGAAAGGAATATAAGGCATGAGTAATCAGGAACTAAGGCAGTTCAGCTGAGAACCTTTTGGATGAAGACTCAGAGGATTTCAGTCAGAGAATTTGTGGAGTTGTTGAGGTAATAGGTGGTGGCTGTGGCTTGCTCTGCTTCTCTGATCTTTCAGCTTTTACCCCAAAATCTGGTATCTTTATTATTATACGAACATTTAGCATTCAAATAACACCTATCCCCACCTACATTGAGGTTAACTCTGCCAAATGTACCCTAGGCCAGAATTTTAAGAAGAGATGTCCCCTACTCTCTATCCCTGAAGCCCCAGTATCATTGATTTGTAGGGAACTCCAGCAATGACTTGCCCATTGCCTACCCTTTCTACATTGAAATTGTGGTACAAAAATTGTGAGTTTGTTTTTTGAAAAGTAAAATTAGATAGAGTTAGGCATTATGAATTCTGGTAGAGAGAAACTTAATCTTTTAAGACAGAAGAAAACTAGAATGTTTAAATAAAAATGATATTAAAAACTATAATAATGTAAGAGCCAGAAACTGGGAGCAACTTAGGTGTCCAACAACAACAACAACAAAAATGGATAAAGAAAATTTGGTAAATTTACACAATCCGGTATTACTCAGCTGTTAAAAACAATTATCATCATCATGAAATTTGCAGACAAATGGATGGAACTAGAAAAAAAAATCATCCTGAGTGAGGTAACTCAGACCTAGACAAATATGTTATGTACTCACTTATGAGTTGATATTAGCTGTTAAATAAAAGATAACCATGCTACAATCCACAGACCCAGAGATGCTAAGTAACAAGGAGGACTCAAGGGGGACACTTGAATCTCCCTGGGAAGGGGAAATAGAATAGATTTTGCAGGTAGACTTTGGGCCTATGGGGATGGGAACAGAAGGGATCAGTTTGGAGGGATGGAGGGAGAGAGTACTGGAAGAGACAACTAGAAATGGGAGGTGCATTTTGGGGGTGAGGTAGATACCTAGTACAAGGGAAACTCCCAGGAATCTACAGGGGTGTCCCTAGCTAGCACTCCAAGAAATAGCCTGAATTGGCCATCTCCTGTAACCAGGCAACACTTACAGCAGAGGGATTGGTACAGTAACCTGGGCACAAAACCTTCTACCTACAATGATGGATTAAATGTGGCACAGGCATTGTGAGAGTGGCCAACCAATAACTGATCCAACCTGAGACCCATGCCATGAAAGGGAGCCCACCCCTAACAATGCCTGGAGTGCCAGCCAGGACCCAGAGGCTAGAGAGCCCAGATACCTAGGATAGAACCAAACACAACTAGCAAAAAAAATGACAATGTAATGATGCCTAATGATATTCTGCTAAACTCATAGATTGATGCCTATTCCAATTGTCTTCAGAGAGGCTTCATCCAGCAACTGACAAAAAGAAACCTAGAGACCACAGTCAAACATTAGGTGGAGTTGGGGAAGAAGAATTGTAGGAGCCACAGAGGTCAAGGACACCACAAGGAAAATCCATAGAATCAACCAACTTGGGCTCATTGCGGTTCACAGAGACTGAATCAACAACCAGGGAGGCTGCATGGGACTGACTTGGGCCCTCTGCACATAAATTGCAGTTGTGTAACTTGGTCTTCTTGTGGGACTCCTAACACTGGGAATAGGGGCTATCTCTGACTCTTTTGACAACTTCTGGGACCCTATTCTGTGTACAGGGTTGCCTTGTCCAGCCTTAATATGAGCGGAGGTTGCTTAGACTTACTCCAACTTGATATGCCATGTTTTGTTGATATCCATGGAAGGATATCCATGGATATCCATTTTCTGAAGAGAAAGGAAGAGGAGTGGATTGTGGAGGGGGCAGAAAGGAGGTGGGAAGAAGGGACTGGCAGGAAAAGAGGGAGGGGAACTGTGGTTGGAATGTGGTAGTGATAATAATAACTTTAAAAATAAATGAATATGATATAGAAACAATCAAACTTATTTAATTATATGGGGATGGGGAGGAGAGAGGGGAATGAGTGAGGGAATATGGGAAGAGACAGTTAAAACTAAGAGACATTTAAGGGTTAGTATTGAAACCTAATAGAGTAGAAGTTTCCTAAAATATATACATATTTGAAGGCAATCTAACTGAAATTGCCAAATAATGAGGGAGACAGGGCCCCAATAGCCCACTTTTGTCACTAAATGAAGCTTCCAGTCCTGGGATTGGGTTACATCTAATTGAGCTCTTGGCCAATGTGTCCCATGGGAATCCCCAAACAGTCCAGGCAGTTGCCAAGACCACGGGTTGCTCTACACAAATGAATATCAAGGCCCCATTGCTGAAGACACTGCCTACACAACTCACTGAACATGGCAAAGTTGAGCTGGTGCCTACATAGAACCTTCACCACTGCATACTGGTGACCTTGTTACAGGAAGGTGCTCAAAAAGAGCCGGGGGTGAGGGAGTAGGGGAGAGACAGGAGCTTGGCCCTTTCTGTCCGAGGATCTGGTAGAGGTAAGAAGACTCTCTAGTGGCTGGCTGCTCTGCTTCTTTGATCTTGCAGCTTTCACCCTGAGTCTGACTACTGGGATGTCTTTCTGTATGCTGTGAAATGTGTTGCTCTGATTGATTGATAAATGACATGCTGATTGGCCAGTAGCCAGGCAGGAAGTATAGTGTAGGTGGGATAAGCAGAGAGGAGAATTCTGGGAAGTGGAAGGCTGAGTCAGGAGATGCTGCCAGCCACTGCTGCCATGAGAAGTAAGATGTGAAGGCAGAACTGGGAAACGGTACCAAGCCACATGGCTAAACATAAATAAGAATTATGGATTAATTTAAGTGTAAGATTTAGCTAGCAAGAAGCCTGAGTCACTAGGCCAAATAGTTTTAATTAATATAAGCGCCTGTGTGTTTATTTGGGTCTGAGCGGCTGCAAGCCAGGTGGGACCAGGAAAACTTCAACTACATCTGACTCCAGGTTTTTATTTTTAAGAACAATTAGAATTCACACTACAGTACTGTGCATGCTACCAAAAGAGAAATATAAACACCAACCTAGCCACAAACCCTTGGATCAACAACAGTGTCCTGCCTGCAAGATACGCGAGTACAATGGTGGCACAAAGTTTGTGGGAATAACCAATCAATATATGATTTGAATTAAGGCCTACTCCACGAGATGGAGCCCATACCCAACTCTGCCTTGGTGATTGTAAACCTGAGATTAGGTATCCCAGGGATCTAGGGGAAAACCAAATAGCACTGTTCTACTAAAGGAGCACAGTAATTCAATGCCTTCTAATGATATTCTATACTCATAGATTAGTATCTTGTTCGACCATCATCAGAGAAGCTTCCCCCTTCAGCAGATAGGAAAAAAAATACAGAGATCCATAGTCAGACATTATACAGAGAATGAGAGACCTTGAAACACTCAGCCCTAAATAGAAAATCTCCACCAAATCCCTCATGTAAG
Source organism: Peromyscus melanophrys (assembly GCA_902168415.1). Lineage (NCBI taxonomy): Eukaryota > Metazoa > Chordata > Mammalia > Rodentia > Cricetidae > Peromyscus > Peromyscus melanophrys. The sequence continues at coordinate 19,827 of CABHPR010145746.1, read as the reverse complement.
GGTGCAGGGAACCCTATGGAAAAGGAGGCAGAAAGAATGTAAGAGCTGGAGAGGATGGAGGACACCAAGAAGGACACAAGGCCCTCTAAACACAACAAGACCAACACACATATGAACTCACAGAGACTGAGGCAGCATTCACAGGGCCTGCATGAGTTTGCACTGGGTCCTTTGCATATGTATAATTGGCTTCTTCTTTAGTGTTTTCATGGTATTCCTGAGTGAGCTAATGAGTAAGTCTCTGTTTCTTGTGCCTTCTTTCAGGCTCTTTTCCTTCTGCTTCTTTTGTCCAATTCTGATGTGTTAGCTTTTGTTTGATCTTACTCTATTTAAAAATTATAATCTTTACTTTTCAATGGTAGTAGACTCAAACTATGTTTTAAATTACCCAATGAAAGATGAAGAAAGGATATATATAAATATATATAAATGCACAAAAGAAGCAGAAGGAAAAGAGCCTGAAA
>CABHPR010145746.1:4849-17887 GCA_902168415.1 Peromyscus melanophrys | reverse complement strand
CGTGGCTTACCGGCATCTTTACATGCTGCTTGTCCTGGCAGCAGCTGGCAGTGTCTCCTTCCACCTTCTTGTTCTTTTCTCCTCTCTGTTAGTCCCACCTATACTTCCTGCCTAGCCACTGGCCAATCAGTGTTTTATTTATTGACCAATCAGAGCAACACATTTGCCATACAGAACATCCCACAGCATATGCATATATCTATGACACATGTATTTTTAAGTAGTCAAAAAATAATATTCCCCTATGGCTTTTAAGACATCCTCAGTGTAGAAATTCCTTCAATATTTCTGTCTGAATTGTTCTATGTATTGTACTCACATCATTGATTTTCCATAGAGCATTTTTTTCAGTCCACTTTTCTAACTTTTTCATAGAAACATTTCCTTGATTTACATCTACTATGCTTATTTGCTTTGGTTGAGTTTAGTCTTACCATGTTGACACATGAGTTTTATTATTATTACTCTCCATTTTCTATTTTGTTGGTTCATTATATATACATTTATATTTACTCTTTACAGTTGTATTGGCTACTCAATTAGTTCTAGGGCCTATTGTTTACATATCTTGATCTACCATGAATCCTTGTCATGCTAACTTGTATAAGAAGATTGTGATCATCTTCACATTATCTCTTGAATTTGCAGGGATATTTTCATTTTCTTTGGTTTAACCCATAATACATCTTTAAATAATTTAAAAAAGAATGTTATGTTTATTTATTCCTATATATAATTGTATTTCTGCTGTTGTTCAACTTCTGAGCCTTAAATTAATCTAAATGATTCCATTTAACATGAAGATAATCACTTGTGAATATCTAATAATGTTTTATCTTGTTAATATAGTTCCTCACTTTAAAAATTTTGATATATATTTATTTTATCTTTTTTGAAGGATGTTTTCTTGGCCCTAAAATTGTGTGTTGGTAGTTTCTCTGCATGCATTTTATAGATATCAAGGTATTACTTCATTTTCTTCTATTTTTCCATGCCTAATATGAATGAAGTCGACCATTACTTTATATCATTTAGCTTTGTTAATTACTTGGTATTATTATTGAATTTGATTCATTTTGTTCTGTATTGTCCAGTCTTCTATGAACTATATCCTTAGAACCTTCCCTAGAATTATTCCAAAATCACTTAAAAACATATTACCATGGACACCATTAGATTTTTTCAGCCTGTACAATCATAGGTGTGACACATCACTTGAACAAAAATCAGCTTCTGAATTCATGAAGAATTCATGAATAACGCTGCTCCAAGAATCAAGGGATATAAAAGATATGACTGCATATCTGAAAGAAATATTCTATTTAAATGCTAAAAAGAAATGGTTCTTGAGTTTGAAATACTTCAAGAATATGTGAGACTCCACTTCTAGCATTAGTGTACATACTATTTACTTAAATTCCAAGAACCTCTGTTTTAGGGAAGCAAATAAGTCATGCAGGCTGAATGTGCTTCATGGAGAAGCACAGCTGAAATACTTAGATGGTGTTTCAAATTATATTTCAGGGCAAAATGTATTACTAATTTGTGAAAAATAATGGATTTCACAGTGACATTTTCTACTTGCACATAATGTTCTTTGATCATAATGCCTTGTGTTCCAAAGATGTTTGTATCAGGTCAGCTAAAGTAAAGAGGCACTGGTTTTCTTTATGAAAAAAGCAAAATAATAAAGCACTAAATTCCAAAGAATGCAGTCATGTAAGAGCATTGGCTACCCACTCATTATTCTGAAGCTTAGAAACCCCCAAAAGTATAAAGGGCTCTTGCATTTCAAATATTACTGGAATAACTAAGAAGACAAATTTGCGCCTTTATGGTTATTCTCAGAAATTGAGGAAGCAGAGTAATTCCTGGACTGGAACTCCTTAAATGCTCATAGAACCAAATGAAAAACAGACCCAGCTCATTCTCTTCAAATATAACATTTGGTCCAAAAACCTATGGCGAGACAATCATAGGCCCTCAGGGAGAACCTACTACTATTATTCTGCTAAAAGGACAGAGTATTAAATCAACACTGCCTAATAACTTATCATTATACCTGTAGATTAATGCCCCTCTTAGTCTTAATCAGAAAAGCTTTTATTTAAATCAGTGGATTGTCATTACACACTGGCTCACAACTAGCCAAGGTGCAGAGCATAAGAGATGCTGCAATGTTCAGTTCTCAATGGAATATTGATACTATACTCCCTTCTCCCAAGGCTCAAGGATGACTGTGAAAGATGGGAGAGAAATAGTATAAGAGCCAGAGGTAGGAGATTACTACAAAGAAACAGTGTCTTCTAGACAGAGAAGGGAAGATGCCATATGAACTCACAGTGTTTATAACAGACTACAGAAGACTTTTACAAGTCCAGGCCAGACTAAGTCTCAGGAAGGAGTGGGAGAATATGGCATGGAGTTTCACCCTCAGCTGAGAAGTACTGACAATTATAAGCTACTGGGAGTGGGAAGGTCATCTTTTCCTAAGAATGTAGTCTGTTAACTCTGCCATGTTCCAATAGAAGGCTTCACATTCAAGAATATTTGAGCACCGCAAATTGCTCTTGATTGGTTCAGAAAAACATACGAAGTTGTGTAAGGATGGAAGTTGGGGTAGGATCTGGGAGAGCTGATCAAAGCTTAATGTATAATATTCTCAAGGAATTAGTAAAATATAAAAAACAATAAAAATAAAGCATAGAATAGACAAGAAACAGTGTCATTTCTCAAAATCTAGCCAAAGATAAAATACATATTCATTCAAATTAGAAATTAACCAATCTGTTTTTCTTGCCTAGAGTTAGCATTGCTCATCAATTTCCTATTGGTATGAGATCAACCCATTCTGTTGTGGGGATTTGGCATATGGAGGATCCACAATAGTTATCTTCTCCATCCTGGATTCTCTCACTCCACATCATCTGCTCCTGCCATACCCAGGCTTTGACCTGTTTCCAGTAAAGAAGTTTAGAAGCTCCTGATATGTTAAGAACTGTACTGGCATAGGGACACAGCAATCATCTTTTGATTTTAGCAGCTATGAGTGGTCTGTGCTCCAAAATACAGATATAATTGTATGTTGTTATACTTAATGTTGATAGGCTTTATGAAAAATTAGTTATTCAATGTTTCTTTTGTTGTTCTTTTTTAATTTTATTTTATTATTTTACATACCAACCATTGTTCCCCTCCCTCCCCTTCTTCCATTTCCCATTCTTCCCCATCCCACCCCCATTCACTCCTCATAGGGGGTAAGGTTTCCTTTGAGTAGCTAACACAGGCTGGTATACCAAGTTGGGGCAAGACTAATCCACTCCCTTCTGCATCAAGGCTGAGTAAGGCATCTCACCACAGGGAATGGCTCAAAAAAGCCAGTTCATGTACTCAGGATAGGTCCCGGTCCCATTGCCAGGGGCCCCACAAACAGATCAAACCACACAACTGTCACCCACATTCAGAAGGCCTAGTTCAGTCCCATGCAGGCTCCCCAGCTGTCAGTCCAGAGTCCATGAGTTTCACTAACTTGGGTCAGCTGTCTCTGTAGTTTTTCCCATCATGATCTTGACCCCCTTTGCTCCTATAGTCCCTCTTCCCTTTCTTCAACTGAACTCCAGGAGCTTGGCAAAGTACTTAGCTGTGGGTCTCTGCATCTGTTTCCAAGAGTCACTGGATGTAGGTTCTATGATGACACTTAGGGTAGTCACCAACCTGAGTACAGAGGAAGGCTAATTCCTCTTCACCATTTCTAGGAGTCTTAGCTGGGGACATCCTTGTGGATTCCTGAAGATTTCCCTAGCACTGGGTTTCTCCATATCCCCATACTGGCTCACTCTGTCAAGATATCTCTTTCATTGCTCTCCCCAAACTCGGCCATCTGGATCCCTCATGTTCTCATCCCTCCATCTCCTCTCCTCTACACCTCCCTCCAAGTTTACCCAGGAGATCCTAACACTTTCCTCTTCCTGGGGCAATCCATGCATGTCCCTCTTAGGGTCCTCCTCTTTACCTAGCTTCTCTGGGGTTGTGAACTGTAGCCTGGTTATTCATATTGAATGCAAAGCAAAGGTTATTCAATGTTTCTTAATCCCCCTTAATTTAGTAACTTTCCCAAAAGAAACAATAAATTTTAGACTTCAAAATCAAGGTAATAGAGTAAGGACTGCATGTAGATATTGTTACAACTAAATATGGATTTTGTTATAAAGATTACAATCTTAATCTTATGCTTGGCTTTATTTTAGCAGGTATGAACTGTTTATTATTTTGTATCTAACAAAATATTTTACTGAAATTGAGACAGACAAGCCTTTAGTCACCATTCCAAATCCTACACACAGCAGACTTATGAGATAACTGTGCTTGCTGATTTTTAGTTAAGAGATTTACAGAATTTCGTTCATTTCTGTGAAAACTTACATACAGTGAACGTGAGAGAAATAAGACAGGGAAAGCTTAAGAAACCACATCAGTTGGAAAATCATATGACATTAACTTCTTGCATAATCATCTGTGAGCAATGAATAGTGTTGCAACCTATTTCAATTTACAGAATCAAAATCACGACTGGAGGTCACCTGTCCAATCCTTGAGAATAGCAGCTTTAAAAAGAAAGATGTCTGGGTAATAAAATGCCCATTATCTGCTTCTACCCATAGGTAACCTGCTTTTACCCTTTGACCCGCAACTCCAGCAGGCTGAAATATATGTGAGAATAAACGCTTCTGAAAATGACAAATTAGTGCCAGTGAATCAGCACATCCAGCAGAGAGATGTCAGTGTGGTATACACTGCATTCACAGGCAGTGTTCCCAGAAATGCTAATCAGTGCCGTGAAGGACAGGAAGTTTTCTCATTAAATAACTTTGGGGTGAAAAACAGGCACAGAGTGAAAACGGGGACTATGCTTCCAATGGTGCAAGTATCAAGCAGCTTATATGAGCACCCACATTTCTTTAAAATGCATAAAATTCTAAAATATTCTCCAAATAGAGACTTCTCCTTTCCCTCTTTTAGAATAGGGTTTTTTGTTTTTTTAACAAAGAAAGAATTTTATTTCTGTCTTCAAACTGTTAACGCCCAGAACAACATTTATACCATTCTTCAATAAGAATTTCGTACTTAATTTCATTTATAAATACTGATTGAATCTTTGTTTCATTCTAAGCCCAAAACTGAAGGCTGTTTGGAACAACATATTAGTAAACTAGGCAAGGTATTGTATACTGCTGAGTAGTGGAAACCTCAAATTTAAACTAAACTCACAATGACACAGGGGTTGTGTGGTTAGAACTACAGTATGATACTCTAACACTCCATTTTCAGTGGATTGGATGGTAATGTAATTTACAAAGTAATTGATGATTTCTGTGCTAACTTGACATCCCATAAATAAATATTGAGCATCTAAAGAAATTAATATTCTATGATAACCAATTTAAAGTAATGGTATACTTTAAAACTTTTGCATATTTGAAAAATAGAAGAGGTCATGGTTTTACCCCTTGCTCTATATCTCAATAAGACATTAATTTCAAAATAATAATCTAAAGTTCATTAAGTTCAAGATGAAATACAACAAAATTAAATGTCCTAAAATTCTACTTATATTTGTCAGCTTTGCAGTTTTGTAACTTGTTTACTATCTTACATCTAAAAATTTTAAATATATGATGGTGGGCTACAATACGAATAAAATATTCACCAAGTAATTTAAGGAGCACAAGGAATGTTCATGGTAAATGAAGACCACATGAGAATAGGAAGAAGCAAAGTCCTAGAGAGGCCCACAGAAATCCACAAAGATGCCCCCACAATAGACTGCTGGCAATAGTTGAGAAATAGCCCAAACTGACCTACCCTGGTGATAGGATGGCCAAACACCCTAACTGTGGTGCTAGAAACCCCATCCAATGACTGAGGGAACTGGATGCAGATATCTACGGTCAGGCCCCGGGTGGAGCTCCGGGAGTCCAATTGGCGAGAAGGAGGAGGGTTTATGTGAGCAAGAGTTGTTGGGACCAGGGATGGATGGAATACAAGGACGAGTGGCCAAACAAATGGAAACACATGAACTGTGAACCAATGGCTGAGGGGCCCCCAACTGGATCAGGCCCACTGAATGGTTGAGACAGTTGATTGGCTTGATCTGTTTGGGAGGCATCCAGGCAGTTGGACCGGGTCCTGTGCTCAGTGCATGAATTGGCTGTTTGAAACCTGGGGCTTAGCAGAGATGCTTGGCTCAGCCTGAGAGGAGGGGACTAGACCTGCCTGGACTGAGTCCACCAGGTTGATCTCAATCCTCGGGGGAGTTTTTGCCCTGGAGGAGATGGAAATGGGGGGTGGGCAGGGGGGGGGAGGGGCGGGAGGGGGACGGACGGGGGAATCTATGGCTGATATGTAAAGTTGAATTACATTGTAAAATAAAATAAAATAAATTCAAAAAAAATTTAAGGAGCACCGTGAATCTGGTTCTAAAAGAGAAAAAAAAAAAAAAGATGAATGACCAGCAGTATTTAAAACATGCTTGGAATGATTTTAGCAATATTTTACCAATAGATGTAGTGTGTTTAAATTGCTTGGAAGTGTTTGTTAATGTCTCTTTTCATTTAATCGGTGTCTGAGTTTTGAAGTTCAAATATGCAACCATTGGTAAAAATAGAGACACCATGGGAATTAGAGTTAGATATATGCAAGTTTACACTTGACTTTCTTTTTTAACTATGCTGTGGCTTTGGGTGGATAGTACTACTTAAGTTTGCTGTGGGAATAAAATGGGAGTCTTAAAAAACGTCCTTTAACCCATCTATGCGCTTAACATTATTGCAGTGCCTTTACAATTGCTAAATTCGTTCTTGCTGTTATTTAGAAGACTGAATGAAGGCAACCATGTAATGTGTGTGATTAAATGAAAGATTAAAATTTAGGATATCTGTTTTTATTTTTCTGTGTATAGGTGTCTTTGCCTGGATGTATGCCTGTGTGCCCAGTGGCAGTGAACCTTGGAGAGGGTGACAGACACCCTGGAACTGGAGCTACTGCAGGTTGAAAGCTGCCACATGAATTCTAGATGGGAACCTGAGTCTTCTGGAGAGACAGCAAATGCCCAAATCTAGTTTCCATTTGTTTCACGCGTTAGCCATCCTGTCTTGTTCATCTCTTGAAATGACAAAGACTAGCACACTAAGTTAGAAGAAACAGCAAGATCATTTTTTTTCTGCTTCTAAGAAAGATACTCCAAAGTCAATGATAGATATCATCTTAGGGGAAAGGGCTGGAAAAAGGTATTCCACGCCTATGTAACTAAGACTCAAGCAGGCAAAGTTATTCTAATACGTGACAAAATAGACTTCAAAACAAAATGAGGCAGAAGAGATGAGGAAAGTCACTCGATACACATTGGAGTAAATATTATCATTCTAAACTTATATGTATTAAGAACAAATGTTCCCTACCTCATAAAAGACATACTGTTAGATGTAAATTTATGGATCAGTCCCAATACAATGAAAGTGGATAGCTTCAATACCTCATTCTCACCAATGGACAGGTCAACGCAACAGAACTACACAGAGAAAAATTAGAGTTAAGTGATGACATAATCAAATGGACCTGGCAGATAGTTACAGAATATTCCACCCAAACACTAAGAACATGTATTTTTCTCAGCAGTTCATGAAAACATATCACATATAAGCACACAAAGCAAGCCACAGCAAATATAGAGAAACTGAAATAGGATCTTGTACTTTATCCAACCACAATGGAACAAAAGCTGAATGTTGATACCAATGTTAACAAGAGAAAGTACACAAACTAGTGGACACTAAACAGTACAGTACCAAATGATAATTTGTCCAAGGGAAATAAAATAAGGAAAATTAAAAACTCCCAGAATTGAATGAAAATGAAAACGCAGCGTACTAACATCTGTACGGGCACAAGGGAGGCAGTCCTAAGAGGAACGTTTGCAGTGATAAGTTCCTAAATCCAATATCAAAAGGTCTCAAGTTTATGATTCAATGATACGCTTTAAGGACTTTGAAAAAAAAAAACAAAACAAACCTAAAACTGTAGATGAGTAGAGTTACTAAAGGTTAGGTCTAAAATCAATGAAAATAAAATATGAAGAATCACTGAAACAAAAATCCGCTTATTGGAAAAAATGAATAATATTGAAAAATTCTTGGTGAAATTAACCTAAAGAATTGAGGATTAAAACTACTTGAGCTATGTTGTATCTCACCCCGATGAGAATTGTCATCATTCAGGCATACAAAGATCAAATGCTGGTATGAATGTATGGAAAGGCAAACACTTAAACACTGTGGGTGAAAATTTATACTACTCCAGACACTCACTCCAAATATCAATTTGAAAGTTTCTAAGACAAAAAGAAAAAAATACCAATACAAACAAACAAACAAACAAAAACACCAGAAATAGTAATATGACCCAGCTATACCACTCCTAAGCATGGACCCAAAGGACTTTACATTTTACTACAGAGGCAGTTGAAAACGCATGTTCATTGCAGCTTTACTCACAATAGCTACAAAACGGAATCAATCTAGATGCCTGTTAACTAACAAATGGATAATGAGAATATAGCGCATATATACATAGTGGAATTTTACCCAGTTGTAAGGAAAAAGAAAATTTGCAGATAAATGGAGGTAACTGAAAAAAAAAATGTACTGAGTAATATCATCCAGCATCCAATGAAAAAGGCCTTAGATTCACTCTCATATAAGGACCCCAGCTTCAAATCTTCTATTTTTATGTGTTTAACATGGCGTACATGTAGAAATTAGGAAACTATGAATGGACTGTTGGCACTGGGGAGTTGCCTTGAGGGATTAGGTAGCAGAATACAGGTTGTATGAAAACAGAGAGTACAAGGAGTGGACGCAGAAGGTTTAAGCAAGAAAGGAGTGATGGGAAGGGGAAATAAAGGACTAGATGAAAACTTAAACAAAGTAGAGTCCACTACACAGCTCACTGAGAACCTCTAATCTTGCAATCCAGTCAAAAATATATAGTAAGAGGAAACAATTGAACATAGGTGATAGGAAAGAGTAGAGAGAGAATATTAGGAACTGAAGGTTTCCATCCTCTCATATATCTTTCCTTGTTCTGTCTCAAATCCATGGCCTCTTTTTAATTAATTGTTATTGATATGTATATATATCCGGCTCATTATGTATAATGTCACTTGTTTGTATGCTTTCAGGGTTAACTACTTGATATTAGATGAGCAGCTGTTATGCTACTTCCCTGGAGAAGACTATTTGACCCACTCTCAGTATTCTTCAGTTGACTGTAGTTCTTTGTGTAGGGATGAGGCCTCATAGGCTTTCCCCTGCCCCCTTTGTTATGTCTATTGTTTTTGTTCTTGTTCAGTTCATGTTCAGGCAGTTATACTGTATGGGTGTAGCTTCTAACATTACTAGAAGACACAGTCTCACAGCAAACTTCCTGCTCCTCTGGCTCCTACAATCTTCCTTCCTTTTCTTCCTGGAAGTTCTCTGATCCTTAGGTGTTGAAGGGTTTTGAAAACAGATGCTTTGGGACTGTGCTCCACAACTCTGCATGTGAATTAGTGGTGGTTTTTCTGCAATGGTTTCTTTCTCTATCTTCTAGAAGTTTCCTTGATGAGGGGCGAAGAGTACACTTACCTGTGGGTATGAGGACAAATGTTTAAATTGTTCTTAGGGATTGTGTTAGTTAATTAAAATGCTGCTTGTATGTATTCCTCCAAGATCTATGACTTCACTAGTCGTGAGTAGATGGCTCGGTTTCCAGAACCAGGCATGATTTTCCCCTTGTTGAGTGGTCCTTAATTCTTGGCAAAGCAAACTAGAAAAAAGCAGCCCACATTACTGAACAGTGATGCTCTCCAACGACATTTAAATGAGAATCTCAGTGCCAAGCATGGGTTATTTCCCCGTGAGTTGTTTGTCAGAGAGTCCCTAAAATCACCCCCCCAAACACACACTACTACCATTGTTCTTGGTCCCCTAACTAATTAGATTGTAAGACCTTATTGCTGCAGAGACCATAGACTCTGGTCTCAGGACACAGACAAGTAAGTCTTGAACTGACAAGAGCTATTTCCCTGTTTAGCTTTCATAGAGCTAGAAGTTGTGAAGGTTGACTGGGAAGAAAATGTGTCGGTGACCTTGTCACGTGCTCTATCTAGTTTACTACCATACTGACCTGCCAGGCAAGATGCCCTTCCAGTGCATTAGTGGCAAGACTGTTCATGGGGTTAACCAACAACTGTTTTAATTGGATGTGAGACCTCTTCCCTGGGAGAGAATTCATACATGCTACCGAAAACATGGTCAAAATCCATGAGTAGAGAAGCTATAGGCCCTCTAGGAAAACCTACTGATGCCATTTTTATAAAAGCTCATGTTGCACAACTGCATCTAAGTATTTCTATTTGTAAATATAGATTTAGGCTGTTCCTAGCTTTGGTCAGAGTGACTTCTTATTACAATGGCACAAAGACACATTACTGTCCAAGATGCCAGAAATAAGCGACTGTGACTGCTCAGCCATAGATGAGACAGTTACACTGACCACCCCACAAGGGCCTGGGAACATCTTGAAAAGGTGGGGGGAAAGAATGTAAAAGCCAATGGGGAGGCGTGGTGAATGCCGTCCTCTGGACTTAATATATATGTCGCACACGTAATCTCACAGATGTTATGGTTACCTACACAAGATCAAGCCAGTCAAAAACTTCAGCTATCATCACATTCATACATAGACCATCCTCAACAGAGGTCAATTGAGTGGATAAGTTGTGTTGCTCTTTTGTACAAATAAAAGAGAAGGTCAGTTCCCTGTGGTCAAGTTCAGTGTTTTGTTCACACTTAGTTGGCCATTCAAAATTGTATTTCTATTGCAGTTTGTAGCTTTTTCACACACACACACACACACACACACACACACACACACACACACATATATACATATCAGAAATGGGGGAAAATAAAAAGTAAACCATTAACAAATGGTTTATAATCAAAACAGATTAGCACGTTCCTTTATATGTCATAGAAGAAAAGAGGAACCTAAATTTCAAAGCAATAATTTACTAGACTTATTTTTTCAAATGCTTTCAACCTGGGGTTGAAGTAAAATTGATGAATTGAAACTTACTTTTCTAATTTATAAAATAATGCCATTCAGTTGAGTACAAGAGACAAAATAGCCTTAACACATAACATTTTGAGCAAAATTTTCTTCCTAATAAATGTTTCTAGACACTCCATAAAAGAATATTGAGAAAATTTGGGATTCAAAAAGAATTGTGGGTGCCAATATGCTTTGAAATGAAGACAGTTTTAAATAAATGTTAACATTATTTATTACAAATTAAATATCAAAACTACAGTTTGAGGTACACATATTGCTTATATGTGGTGTGTGTGTGTGTGTGTGTGTGTGTGTGTGTGTGTGTGCAGGTTTCCACTCTAACTATAAAAGATTAAACCTAGGTGTATCTCTATCTGTGTTGAAGCTTCCAGCTACAACTTTACCCCATTTGAAACAAATTGTGCCTTAAATTTGAAGGCAATTTTATGTAGTTTGGTGTGCAGTACAGATTTCATCTTTGATTTTTAGTAAGCCTGAGATCTTTCTAAGTTGTGAAGTCTGCATGTCTGCAAACTAGGATGTCTGTGTTTGTGTTTATTACCTTTTTCATGCATGCCTTGAAATGACTAAATTACAGGTATTTTACATGTGTTTTGTGGTACAAGACAGATACAGTCCACTGGTATAATTTATCTTGAAACACCCTGTTTTACAAAATTACAGAAAAGCACTGCAATTTGCTCAATTTTTTTTTTATTTCTAAGACTATGGTAAAAATCTTCAAAGCCCTGAAGAAGCCCTTCTAGGTAAGAACTTAGCCAGGCAATAAACAATTTTCATCAAAGCGCTGGGTTTGGGAAAATAGAGTACAATTGTAGATTTAAAAATCTCGATAATGTTTCTCACTTATTAGTTATTTTATATTTTGTATTTTGACCTAATTCAGCCACCAAAGTCATCAAATCTTATGTAAGATTAGACACACATACATGTGAGCACACACACACACACACACACACACACACACACACACACACACTCATAACAGTCCAAATCAGATTACCTACAATCATGGTAATTGTGGAGAACAGAATTGTTCATATGTGCTCTGCAGCTGCCGTTTGGATTTTGTGTTTGATCCCAAGAGATTGCTGAAGTTATGATTATACAAGTGTTCTTCTCCAATTCCAGTGGTTCCTTTTCATCTTAAAACATATTTTCTTACCAACTTCATAGTGATTTTATTTATCCCAGCAGAATAAAAAGCCAAAAACTCAGTAGAAACTAGTAGAGCTCATGACATTTCAGTAAGATTCAATATTTTATTCTGATGAAAATCATTTCTGCAGGTCTCCAGCAGCTTTTCTAAATATTTTGTGTTCCCATAACAGTTCCAAATGTTCTTTCCTCCTAACATTTAGCTGAGAACTTCCACATTTTATGAATACATGCAACATCTCGTTAATTAAACTGCATTGACTGTGAATTTAACAGTATGTTGAAATGAAAATACTATTTTCATTTGTCCAATGTGGACCTTTGGGTTTCTGTGTGCTGCTCTGATTAAGGGTTTGAGGATTAATAGTCAGTATGCCTTTGTTTCTTCTGTCTACATAAAATACTAGATAATCTATCGGAGTACATATTGTATGTGTGCAGGACTCAATTATTTTAAAGTAAGTTCTGCATCATTATCCACTACTTTAAATAATTCTTGAGGCCAAATGCATGATTAACAGCAATATTTTGCAGCACATGGTATTTAGGGAGACTCCTGGTATGCCTTTGACCAATGACTTCAGTAAAGGTTTCCCACACCTGGAACTAGTGTTTTTATTTGGATGTGCATAGCTCTTATTGGAGACCCATGTGATCTAACCACACACACACACACACACACACACACACACACACACACACACACAC
>CABHPR010145745.1:0-20256 GCA_902168415.1 Peromyscus melanophrys | reverse complement strand
CTGGTCTATAGAGAGAGTTCCAGGACAGCCAGCCAGGGCTACACAGAGAAACCTTGTTTTGAAAAACTAAAAAAGAGCAGCACCAATCCATGCAAGGCCCAGAGCTCTCAGCAAATCTAACCTGACTACCTGCCAGGGCATCCTGGCCCAAAGTCGGGAAAAAAAAGCTCCGGAAAGTTGAGACTAGAGTTCCAAAGATCAGAGTGACTGGGGACAGGGAGCATCTGGCCCAGGGCACCGAGAGCTCCTGCTTCACATGTGATGGCTTTGCAGACGTCACAGCAGAGGCCACTTGGTTCGGAATGGTGGCTGGGGCAACGGTGTGGGCCTGGATAAGCAAATCGTCTAAGAATCTGAAGACTCACTGGCTTTTGGATAAGAAGTAAGAGCCGCAAAGATGAAAATGTCTTTCTATACTAAGCAGTTAGAAAAGTATTTCTGAGGTCATCACAAATGCCCCCCAAAATCCTTCCTAGTGCCAAAGAATTTGCCTCTGAAGGTTCCCAACCCACCCTAATATCTTACAAAGTCTTATCAACAGGAATATTAATATTATTTTCCATATCAGAAAAAAAACAGTTGAGCAGCACAGGCAAAAATATATCTGCACTACATTTCTGTCATTGCCAAAAATATACACATCTTTTTTTTATTAAAAAAAAAAACAACAACAAAAAACCCCAATAACAAAACCCAAACAGAAACACACCAAAAAGCAAACATGCAAAGAGGCCCACAGACATGAACATTAGGGAAAACTGGAACTGACCCTCAGTCCCAGCCAGTGCAACCAAAAGGGACAGAGGCCTCCATGGCTGCGCTCCCATGTCCCACTCAATGTTTTTTCACAACGGCCCTGGGCAGACTGACTCTGCCACCTACTACTACACCCTGGAAAATAGCTGGTGGGTGAAAGGGACATTTGTTAGCTTAAGTGGCTCTACGAGCTGGTGAAAGTGGGGCTTAAGAGGCAGGCTAGCTACTTCTGAGAGGGAGACGTGCTTAAAGAGGTGGCACTTCACCCCTCCCCTTCTCTCTTGTGCCAGGAAAGACCAAACTACCAGTGGGGGAGGAGGCCCTGAGGGGGCCCTGAGATGGAATGGGGTCCAGAGGAGGGAAGGTAGGATATTACCCTGATACAGAGCCCCCAGCCCCCAGGAATTCTCCAATACTGGAGTACTGTTCTGTTTTCTTTAAAAGTTAACCATTCATGCCCTGGAAAAGGACCAGGGTTGGTGAGGGGGTTGGTAGGGGCTACAAGAGCTAGGAACTCCAGGTCTGGTGCCAGCCACTGCTCCTGTCCTTGCCCTTGGCTGCCCCAGGTCCAGAGAATGAGGTGACAGACAGACAGGTTAAACAGACTGACCATTCAACACACACACACACACACACACACACACACACACACACACACACACACACACACACACGCGCACGCACACACACGCGCTCTGTGGAGTCAGGCAGCTCCCTCTCCCCACCCTCGGCACTCCTCAAGCCAATAGTGCAAAAAGAGGCAGGGACACCAAGGACAGCGAGGGACTTTGCCCCGCCCAGCCCCATCATGGGGCCCCCAGAGGTGCTATCCTGCCCTTCCTCAGCCCCCCACATCTGTAGGCTTTTCCAAGCTCAGCTTGTGACCCTCAGTGGGGAGGGATGATGAGAAACAGTCAAAGGGATACACCTTCTGCTGGGAAGAAACTGAAGGTCAGCTGGGACCAGCCCTTTTTCCGTGAGGAATTTCCACACAGGGATGGGCCCAAGGGCCCACCCTTCACCTTCCCCATTCAAGTGCTGACTGGTTTATGCGGTAGGTCCAACCAATTCTCCACTTCCTATGCCATGACCTACTTTGCTCTTTGGGGGGCCCCTAGGCATCTGTGGAGGATGGGGGCTCCTAGGCAGGTCTGGAGCCTGCTTCCCCTGATCCTCTCTCCTGAAGCAGCCAGTGCAGTAGGGAATGGGTAAGTGGAAGGGAGGGCTCCCTCCAGTCTCTCTCCACAGCACCTGGAACTCCAGGCACACACTCCCTGGGCATCAGCACAGGCTCTGGGCCTAGCTCTCCAGAGTCTGGGCCTAGGAACCCATTCCGGACAAGGACCCTCAAGCCGTGTAGGGGTCAGGAGGGGCAGAGTGGAGTTAGCCTTTTTCCTGGCTGGCTGAGGCTCCTTTGTCAGCGGTCTGGAAAGACAGGAAGGGAGGCTTTGAGTGTTGGAGGCATCTGGCCCTAAAACCCAGTTAGGAACAGCTCCCAAGGATGGAAAAGGCTGCTGTAGGGGCAGTATGAGATAGCCAGGCCTCAGCCTAGCCTGTGGTGTGTGGAGTGAGGAAATGCCTAGCTTGTGCCCAAAGCTGGCTTCTTGGACTCAGGCTAGTCCTCCAAGGAAGAAAGAGGCCCTTTCTTCTGTCCTTGGCCCACCCAGAGGGTCATCTTTTTCTAACTGCTGGACAGAAAGGAAATGGCCTTTTCTAATTACTCCTCCCACTGGGAAGCTGCTTTCTCTTTAAAAAGGAATTTAAAACAAAAGAAAACAAAATAATTACATTCAGTGTGCATGTGCATGTGTGTACATGCGTGTGTGGACAGCAGGACAGATTTCTGGAATCAGGTCTCTCCCTCCACTACGTGAGTCCCTGAGATCAAACTCAGGTCCCTGGGCTTGGTGGCAAGCACCCATTTTGTACACACTGAGCCATCTCACCAAGCTGCCAGGCTGTTTTCTCTAAGAAGGCTGGTACCTGCTCAGAGTGGCCTTTCTTGACTCTGAAGAAGGGAACCCCTATCTGGTTGACCTAGGGTTGCTGCCTCCCACCTCAGATTATCTAAAGACATCACTGTAACCATCCTCTGCTTGTCCCTTAGAAGGGATACAGGAAGGCCCAGGCCCCTTACTCACCCCTCCTTTGGGGCCGCTCCCACTGGCATCTGCCCCAGGCAGGCTGAGAAAGGGGTTGGTCTGGGCAGTGAGGACCGGAGGTCCGCCTGCTGCTGCTACTGCCGCGGCCGCAGCTGCTGCAGCCATGAGACTTGTATTGCTGCCGAGGGAAGGGGCCACCAGGGCTCCAGCAGGCAGCAGGGGTGGGGCTGATGCTGTGGGCAGCAGGCCAGGGGTGCCCGCCGCGGACAGCAGTGGGGTGGAGCTTCCAGCCAGCAGACTGGCCATGGGCAGCTGGGAGCCCCCAGCCATCTGCAGCCGCTGAAGCTCCCGTTTCTGCTGAATCTGCTGGATCATCTGGTAGACCACAGTCTGGTGCTCCTGCAAGGACGACAGACTGTCCATTGGCAGTGGGTCCCTGCTGTCCCTCCCCAAAGCTGCCTGCCTTGCCAGACCAGGGCCCCTCATACTGGAACCATACGGCCCATGACAGGAAGACCAAGATTCCATCTCTACTTTGGCACTGTGGGCCTCCACCTCCTCCCTATCTGCATGAGAAAATGACTACATGTGACCAGGTAAGCATCTGCCAAATGAGTACCTGGGCAAGTGCAGAGTGTAAACACCTCTGGCCCCGCCCACTGTCAGGTCCTTGGTCCCTAACAACCACAGTGCCACTCCAAATGAAAGCACTGAATTGGGACAACAGTCTCCAAGTACTTCCCCCTTCATTGTGTTTTTCCTCCCCCTCCAAAAAAACTGGTTTGAGTGGCACTCAGGAGGCAGAGGCAGAAGGATCTCTGTGAGTTCAAGGCCAGCCTGGTCTGCATATGGAGTTCCAGGCCTAGGGAGACATTGACTCATACAAACAAACAACAACAACAAAAAAAAAATTCGTTTGTGGGCAAGAGAGATGCTCCATGGCTACTCTTCCAGGGGACCTGGGTTTAAGTCCCAGCAGCTCCACAGCAGCTTTCAACAGTTCATAAACAGTCTAGTTCCAGGGGACCCAATGCCCTCTTTCTGGCCTCTGCGGGCACTGCACACACATGTGGTACAGAGACACACATATGAAACAAAAATAAAATGGAAAGTGGGTGCATGGGTGCGTGCGTGCGTGCGCCAAAAATTTGCTTTGTTTTCGAGGCAGGGTCCCATTCAGGCAAGACTGGCCTCAAACTTGGTATGGAGCTGATAATGACCTTGAACTTCTGATTCTCCTACCTCTACATCCCATGTGCTGAGATTACAGGCAAAAATTGCTACACCCAACCATTTTTTTTTTTAACTTTAAAAGGCATTTATCTTCAGTGTCTCAAAAAACAAAATAAAGCCAGGCATGGTAGTACATGCCTTTAATCCCAGCACTCGGGAGGAAGAGGCAGGTAGATCTTTGAGTTCAAGGCCAGCCTGGTCTATAAAGCAAGTTCCAGGACAGCCAGGGCTATACAGAGAAACTCTGTCTGGCGGGGGCTGGGGGTGGCAGCTGTCTCAAAAACAAACAAATAAACAATAATAATTTGTCAAAGAAACCTTGTTCTTATTCCTGTTCCCATACAGTAATCAGTTAATTGCTCCTCTTGTTGAGTAGGTTTTTTTTTTAATTACATGTGTTTACTTTGTGTGTTAGTTACGGGGTGCAATCTCCCCTCCCACCATGTGGGCCCCGGGGGTTGAACTCGGGTCATCAGGCTCAACAGCAAGGTCCTTGACCTGTGGAACCATCTTAACAGACTTTTCACTGTTTGCAGTTGTTTTATTTCTTTAAGACTCATGTCTTACTCTGAAGTCCTGGGCAGACTCAAACTCATTATGTAGCCCAGGCTCGCCTTGAACTCATGGCCATTCTCCAGCATCAGCTTCTAAAATGCTTGGACTACTGTCATACACACCACACACACCCAGCTTGCTGGGGATACATGCAAGGACCTAATGTATGCTGTACCACTAAGCCACACTCCAGCTTTATTCCCTCATTTTCAAAAGGTGAAACCACTTCCCTCCAAAGAAGAAAGAGCACACCGTATGAGATAGATCCAAGATTCTGGTTGAGAGAACGTCGCCTGCTCAGATACCTCCCCGAGACCCTGGAATTCCCCCGAAGACTGCAAAGCTCAGTTACTGGACCTGCCCCTCTCTAGACCCTCACTGCAATGTGAGCCAGAGCCTCCCAGCAGCCCCTGCCCAGTAGCCCCACAGGTTTAAACCCACCAGCCTGGAGCCCCTCCCCGATGGCTCTTGGGGTAGGCCAGGGAGGGGGCACTCACTGGGGTCAGCTGTGGAGAGGCCAGGAGCTGCTGGAGCTGCTGGAGCTGCTGCTCTTGCTGCTGAAGGAGGCGTCTCTGCTGCTCTGTCAAGCTGAGGCAGGGGTAAGACAGATGAGGAGGTGCAGAAAAGTGTACCCCATACCCGTGAGCTCCCAGACTCCCTCAGGCCCAGGCAGATGGACAGACAACCTGTCCAGAAGACTAATGGTAGGGACATAGTTAAGATCCTATCCCCTCCACTACTCCTGTCCAGATGCACTCAAGGCTAAAGTCTCAGGGAGTCCTTGAAGTCAACAGACTGCCAGGATTATAAATCTGATAGGGCCAGAGGGCACTTTTTCCCCTTTAGGGGGACAAGGGGTACTGGGGGGCAATCCCTCCCACATCCAGCCTCCCTTCCCCTTCCCTAGGGTTGAGCTCTCTCCCTCACCTGTTGAGACAACCTGGCAGCTGAAGCGTGGGGGGCCCGCCAGCCTGGCTCAAGCCCGCAGGGTTGGGAGCAGCAGCCCCATTCAACCCCCCCAGAAGCCCATTGAGGGGCAGGCTCCCGCTACCTGCCAGCCCACCCAACAGCCCCTCCGCCATGGGCATGGTCCCCAGCCCCGCTGCTCCAGGTGCCCGGCCCAGCCCATTCTGTGGCTGGGGTGGGAGCGAGGCAGGGGCCCCAGGCAGGGCCAAGGGCAGAGTAGCAGGGCTCTGCTGGAGCAGGGGCAGCGGTGGGGGCGTGCTGTGGAAGGACAGCGACGAGCTGCTGCGGCTCGGGCAGCCTGAGTGTGGGTCCTGGGGAGGGAGGGGGAAGGGACAAGTCAGAGGGCGGAGGGCCAGCATGACCTTTCTGGCCCCCAGCCCAGTACCCACCAGCATTCTCCTGAAGCGAAGCCCCCTAAGCCTCCAAGCACCCTGGAGAAACAGCAGTCCAGTGATGGAAGCTAAAGGTCTACATAGATCGCATTCACTGACCACTTCCGGATGCCCAGCACCCTTCTTGTTCTGGCTTAGTAACAAACAACGGTAATGGCACTGATTTTTTTCAAAGGAACCAGATCCAGCGGTTAGGACTTGACCTGCACTACCCTGCTATTTCCACTTCAGAACTCACTAGAGTGAGAGGCTCACATTCAAATCCTATGCCCACAACTCAGTACCTTGGGTAGCCCTAGGTTCAACCTCTCTGCCTTGGTTTACGTATTCACGCACTATGGGTGCTAGTAATATCCATTCCACAAGGTCACTGTGGAAACTAGAGAGACTCGTGTTCTTAAGTCACAGGGCAAGCTTGCAACTAGTGTTATTTTTATGATTATGACGGCCCTAAGTCACAGTCAGTCAGCGGCAGAGAAGACACAAGCACCCGGTTTGTTTGATTCCAGAAAGAACCACAACATAACAATAGCAACTGCTCTTCCAACCGCTACCAATTACACAGGGATTAGTTTGTGTGGGGCACTGTAACAAACCCTTCACGAACGCTTCTCAACACTCCTTCCCCAAGACGGCCTTCCCTCATGCTCCTCTAGCCTTTAATTGAGCTCATCTTTCTCTTTCTCCTTTGCAGTTTGTTGTTTTCTTGGGCTCAGCCCATCGTCAGTTAGGAGGCCTGGGTCTACTTTCCTCACTGTCTGCTGAGTCAGTGCCCTGTGTTAAGGAGGCACCCCACACATATTACTTATTTAAAATAACGACTGAGAAGATAATCGGTTGTTCGGAGGCCAGCTTCCAACAGTGGCTGGTAGTAACTAGACTGAAGGGACCCTTTCCAGTTGCTCCTGCCTGGCCCCTCCTTGCAGTGCCCACCTCGGAAGACGTGGACAGGGAATTGTCCAGGCCAAGGCTGTTCTTCCCTGGAGGGCTCTTGCTGGTGCTCATGGAGTCGTTGCTGCCCGCTGAAGGATGGAGTGCAGGAGATGCAATGGACAGTTCAAGTCACCAGGCAGGAATTCCTCACCCCAGCCTGGACTGGATCCCCTCACCTTGAGGAAGCAGCCCGTAGGGTCCTGGGACGGGGCCATTAGTGGCAGGCAGGGCAGCGGGCAGGGCAGGGAAGGGCACGGAGAGCTGGACATTGAGGATCTGGAGTCGCTCCTTCTTGGCTGTCAGGCTCAGGATCTGCTCCTGCAGTCGCTGGTTTTCCTTCTGCAGGGCATGCAGGGCCTTCAGCATCTCCACAACTTCAGAGAGGAGGAGGAGCCTGAGGTTAGTGCCTCATGCACCAAGGGGGCAGGGCCAGCGGGAGGGACAGGGTCTGGAGGGAAAAGGTGACCCAGATCTCTTTGGGGAGGCTGCTCCCGCTGGCTGTACAGTGGATCTGGGATACAGAGGTTTGAGGGCTGAGGAAGGGCCCTGATGCCCCTGAGATTGAGGGGAGTGGGTGCAACCTGGGGGTTGGTTAAGATCTGGGCCAGGAGGAACAAGGGCAGAGAGAGCATAGGGAAAAGGGGAAGGAGCGGCTGGGGCAGGGCCCCCATCCCTGGGCATCCCTGCTCACTGTTGACACCAGCCTCTCCATCGCCCTGCCTCTCAAGCAGCTGCTCCATATTAGTCGTCCCCGGGGCTGTGGTGTCTAACTGGCCACCCCCACAGGGGGCCGATGTTGTCTGGTCAAAGAGTGCAGGGAGGCTACTGATGGGTGACCTGCCGGCCAGAGGAGGGATGGACTCAGGCTCACCTAGCACCCTGATTCCAGCCCCACCCCTCTACTCCCCCACCCCCCCCACCCCACCCCCGCCAACCAGGAGATCCTCAATCCCGTCCCCACCCACTCCTCCCTCCAGTGAGGTGCACCCTCCCTCACATGGAAGAGAGACTCTCCTGGGGGGAGGTCCCGTGACACCGGAAGCTGCAGTCTTCTAGGTCTGGCTCTTGGAAGGAGAAGAAGGGATTGGTAAGGATGGGAGGGGGGAGACTATCTGCCTCAGACCCCTTCTTCAGTACCTCCGAAACCTAGCATGGGAGCTCATGCTGGCACCCCCATCTCAGGAAAGCTCTCTTCCCCTGTCGACAGGACTCCTGCTGTCTGCCTCTAGATCTTCCAGTTACGGAATCTGAGGTCAAGACAAACGTGATCAAATGAACCAGACACTAGCTGTGTGACCTTGAGACGGTAACCAGCCTCACTACAGCCATTGTTCCGAGGATTAAAATAAGGTCATAAAAGTGAAGTGCTTAGCTGGAGGGCTCAGCACACACAAGGCAAGTCCTTAATCATTGTATTATCATAATTAGCTCTGCCTTTTAAATTCATAAACTCAGATGAGAAAACTGTTGGCCACAAGATGGACACACACACACACACACACACACACACACACACACACACACACAAATCTTACCCAACGGGGTCCTGAAACTGAAGTCAGATTTGGTTTCTTTGAAAAGCTTACCTCAACTGGCAGCTTACAGCTAAGCCCCGCCCCAGGCTAACAGGCCCAGAGTCTCCTTTCAGCTCTCAGGGGCTGAGTAGACTCCAGGGGAGAGTAGGGGAGTTTGCATCCCACCCCCTTAACTCCTAAATACCTGGAGAACAGAAAGTCCAGCTGGTAGGACCTCTGTGACCCCGACTACAACTGCACAGGACGGGGCCAGGGAGAGTGCTAAGGGCGTTGGGCTGGCCCAGGATTGTCTGAGCTGGCTTTGGCATTCTCTACCCACTGCTTAGAGCAGCTCACTTCTCTTCTGTGGGATGGAGCAGCACTGCCATGCCTGGCCCTGCACCTGTTTTCCTGGAAGGTTCCCCCTGGTTGGTAGTGTGTGAAGTAAATTTAGTTTAGGCAGAGTAGGCAACGGCCAGAGGGAAGGGCTCTCCTGCTTTCTACAGCCGTGTCCTTCAGAAGAAAAGGAAACAGGAGCAGGGACCAGCAGCATACCTGTGTGGCTATTCTCAGCCTGGGTGAGGAGGGGGTTAACAGTGCCCATGGGGGTTCCAAAGATGTGGGAAGAAGGGAGACTGAAGGTAGAGCCAGCCAGAGAAAACACCTGTTGGGAGGAACAGACTCTGGCCTCACTACGCTCCTGGATCTGCCACGGCTGCATTGTGTGGTGCACCTGGAGAAGTGGCCCACAGAGGAAGTGCCGGCCCCTCCTGCCCAGGAGGAGAGCCAGGGACAGTGCCTCACCTGAGTGGTGGAGATGGAAGCAGAAGAGGATGGGAGGGTGCTGGTGAACGGGGAGCGGCTGAGGCGGGGCAAGGCTGAGGTCCCTGGGGGCCCCAGGAGGCTGGAAGAGAGTGGGGTGCTACAGACAGCCCGCAGCATCCCTCCACCATGGGAGATGGGGTCTTTATTACTGGTGTAGATTCCTGAAGGTACAAAGACACAGAGGAAACTAAGGTCACATTCTACCCCAGACTCCTCTTCAGACAGTGAAGGCAGCCCCTCTTCAGGGGACGAAGCATGCCTGGGGCGCGGGCCATTCAGTTTATTACCTGCCTGGGTGATTCTTAGCTTGTCTTACTCTTCTACCAGAACACTGTAAGTGCTGCTAGTGTCTACCCCAACCTCTTCACGAGAAGACGTCTAAGGGAACACCTCAGAGGGAATGGCCACCTCCATTCTGCCTTTTGGAGCAGTTTCTACCTAGCTACATTTCCTCTAACTCTTACATTTATGCCCCTGACCTCACAGGATTGGCTAGATATTGAGATAGATGTTCTCTAACTACAGGGGTCACTAACCTGCCCCCAGTAGAGGGGATTCCAGGCTCAGGCTGGGCAAGCTTCCTGAAGGCCCAAAGGTCCGGGAGGCCAGACCCCCAAGGCCAGAGCTGACCAGGGACCCTCCGGAGAAGGGTGAGGCAGCAGTAGCAGTAAAACCAGCCAGCTGAGCTCCAGGGAGGGAGGCAGTCGGGCCTGTGGCACCCTCCTTGCCTCGGCTACCCTTAGGACGGCCTGGCCCATGTCGGCTCCTCTTGCTGGCTTTGTGCTTCTTCTCCTTCAGGCCTGTCTCAGGGGCCTCCTCAGCAAGTCCAAGGGTGGCACTCAGCGCAGGCATCCGCTTATGCGTGCCTGCCGAGGCCCCGGAAACATGGGAAGACTTATAGTCCCCAGGTGAGGGGGCTCGGGCCCGGCTGGAGCTGGAGGGGGTGGTAGAGAAGCGCATGATGGGCCCAAAGCCAGAGAAGACCACCTTCTGTTCGAAGAGGTCAGCTTTCGGCGGCTCAGGGACCGTGGGCGAGGGTGGGGCTGGCGGAGTGGGAGCTGTGGGCTTGGAGTACTTGTCTTCCTCGGGCTGCTCCAGCTTGGGGAATGCTGCGAAGTCAGGAGAGCTTTGCAAGGATGAGCCTACAACAAAGGAAGGGGATTACTGCTGGACCCCCTCCCCTTTCCCTACAGCAGGAGGGAGAACACTAGCTAGGAAACGGAGCCTGTGTCCTGGCCGGCTCTGGGTCCTAGGTTAACAGTCCCTGCAGAAATAAACAGGAGGAAAGCAACCCCCATCCTGGAGCAAATTACTGTTACATGAGCACGGGCCAGGCACAGGGTCTCACTCTTCAGCACAAGCTGGCCCGAAATTCAGGCGATCTGCAGCTCCCAAATGCTGCTGGGATTACAGGCCGCTGTGCCTGGAACTAATATTGATGCTTTCAAACGGCCCTTTTGACACAAAAGTAGGGGACATTACTGCTACTGCGGGCCTAGAGGGGGTGGCCCTGTAAAGAAAAGAGGAGTTCTGACTTAAGAGGAAAAGGTGGAGGCTGGAGAGATGGCTCAGCAG
Source organism: Peromyscus melanophrys (assembly GCA_902168415.1). Classification (NCBI taxonomy): domain Eukaryota; kingdom Metazoa; phylum Chordata; class Mammalia; order Rodentia; family Cricetidae; genus Peromyscus; species Peromyscus melanophrys. Next base: position 9,405 of record CABHPR010145745.1, on the reverse strand, counting down.
TTAGGAGCACTAACTGCTCTTCTAGAGGACCTGAGTTCAATCCCCAGCAATCACATGGCAGCTCACAACCGTCTATAATGAGATGTAACACAACTGTCAACAATGGGATCTGACACAACCCGTCCATAAGGATCCCATGCCCTCTTCTGGTGTGCAGAGAAAGCACCCGTATACACACATAAAGAAATCTTTAATTAAAAAAAAACATCCCAGCACTCGGGAGGCAGAGGCAGGCGGATCTCTGTGAGTTTGAGGCCAGCCTGGGCTACCAAGTGAGCTCCAGGAAAGGCGCAAAGCTACACAGAGAAACCCTGTCTCGAAAAACCAAAAAAAAAAAAAAACCAAAAAAAACAAAACAAAAAAGGGAAGGGTAGAGAGTCCAGCTGGGAAATGAGCCACTGGGGGGGATTCCCCGCCTTGTTACCCCACATCAGCTTGTAAAAACAAGGAGAGATGTAAACCACCAGGCAAAGGCCCTTGCAGGCTCCCGCTCCCAGCCTCCTCCAGGACACCCATACTCACCTGCAGGCTGAAAAGACCCCCCAGAGGAGGAGGAAGAAGAGGAAGAGGAGGAGGAAGAGGAGGAGGTGGAGGTGGAAAAACTGCTCACACCTTTCCCGCTGCTCAGTTTCTTCCCCTTATGACTCAGGCTATGGCTGGAAGGCTTTTTCCCCTTTGAGTCCCTGCTGCTCTCAGAGGTCTCCTGAGTGTTGGCCTCGTGGTGGGAGGAAGCAGTAGCTGAGGAGACCTGAGGGAGAGACGAAAGAGACGCTCATCGCAGGCTGTACAGTCCAGCTCAGCCTGATTCGGGGTGAGGGCAAAGGACCTGGGCTCAACTGGAGTCTCCTGTGAAGGCTTTCCAGGCAAGGAGCCCGTGGGAGACTCTAGAACATGGAGACGGGAGGTAGCTGTGGAGTTCTAGGAAATGTCCTGAACCCAAGGCTTGTCTGTCTTTGCCCCAGGACCCAAGAGAGACCAGGCCACATTCCGAACTGGCCTATTCATCTAAGATCACTAGTAAATACCTCTGGCCTAAAGGCTGGTGCTGGTCTAGGGCCCTCCAGTTGTTACCACTGACAACCACCTGGTTCTGACCACTGCAAGCAACCCTCCACAGGGCGGCCTGTCTCCCCTCCTCCCATATCCAGCGAGGAAGTTCCACTCTAGGAGGCCTCCCTACACACCGAGGTGATGACCCATTCCGTCTTCCTCTCAGGGCCCTGCAAACCATCCTGCATGTCAAGGGTTGCTATGCTGCCCTGAAGCACACTGTCCCATGTCTGCTCACCTAGGAGGGCGAGGTGTTGGGGAGTATCGGAGGAACACAGCTGTGGGCCTAGAAGGCTCTGGCCTCCTCACCATGCTATCTAGGTGGTTTAGCCTCTGGACCTGGTTCGGCTGCACCATCCTTGGAGCACATTCCTGGGAGTCAGGAGCAGCTCCATACCAGAGACATGGGGGGGGGGGGGGGGTTCAGTAAATTCGGAGTCTGATGGCCGTGGCTGTGAGAGAGTCTAGCAAGGACAATTCTGTGTGGTGCCTTTCAAGCCAGACCACTTTGGTTCGAAACTTTACCACTAGCTGGGTGCTTTTAGACAAGTTACGTAACTTCTCTGGTGGCTGAGCACCCCTGAGGAAGGGGAAGCGACAAGGCATCTTCCACACTGAGTTATTCTGAGGAATGATTTCCGCCCTCCCCACGCGCCCCTTCTCTCCCGGTCCAGAGACAGTCTCCAGGTAGCTGTGCCTCTGGTATCTGGGAAGGGGGTTTTCTTTAGGGTGGACACCAGGTATTCAAACTGTGCTCAAGGAACAAATGAGGGGAAGGGAGAGAGAGCCACCCTGGGCTGCTGCCCCTCCCTGGGCGGAGCCCTCCTCTCTGTCTTCCTTTGTTCTTTTCTGCAGCTGGAGTTCTGAAGGGAGCCAGATGTGGTTCGGAAAGCCACGGAAGAGAGGAGCTGGGGGAAGGGGGGCTTAAATGTTGGGATGGGTTGTGGGGGGGATAGGCAAAACTCTACACCATGTCCAAGGGTTATCCTGGTTGGGAGGTTGTAGGGGGCCTGACAGGTCTTTCCATCTGCCTGAAGGCTCCTGGAAAGGTCGGACCAGCTTTCCCAGGTGAGCCCAGGGAAGCAAAGCAGGAGGGGAGTTACTGGGGCAGTTGCTACAGCAACATCACCCTGGAAACCTGATACCTGAGCCTCCTGCTAAGATGCCCAGTGCCCTGCCAACCATGTGAGGGAGCAGAGGTGACTGGCAGTAATGGGACAAGAGGGAGTGCTTTCTCCAGGCCCCCAGGGGACTCCCATCGGTCTGCTCTGGCTTGGATTAGCACTCACAGGCCTAGGGTAGGGCCTGCCTGTTGCTCATTCTGACGCCACCCATTTCTAGAGACAAGCCTGCTGAGAAGGGTGGGGTGACTAGGGATTTCAGGGTATTGTCAGAAGCCTGCCCCCACCTCCACCCCACTCCCACCAGGCACGAAGTGGGATCTAGACGTCCTCCCAGTGGTAGGCATTCTCAGCCTATCCTGCAGGGTTGGCCCATGAGCACAGGGAAAAAAAGCCGCAGGGCCATCCATCTGCCCTCTGAAGACAAGATCCCAATGCTGAGCCTCTGTGTGGACAAAGGTGCCCAAGGCAGATAGCAAGCAGGGAGGCACCCCCCACCTCACCCTTATGATGTGTCAGGGCTTGCTGGGCAGCGGTGACATTAACCACGAGCTGTGAGAGGATGATGCCCAACCAAGCAGGCCCCTGCTCACCCTGACCCTTCACACTACATGCTTACTCACACCCAGCATCCTGAGAATGAGCAGTGGTACCTTATCAGCAGTGGGGACCACAGGCGGGGTGAGGATGCTGGGGGGGGACTCAGGCCGCTTCTTGTGCTTCTGTTTAAGGCGTTCTTTATCCTTCCGACTCTGGGGAGGAAAGGGTGACCAGACATTGATGGACGGGTTGTCTGAAGGAGGTTAACCATGACATGTGGGTGTTGGGAACTGAGCCCTCCTTGGAGTGGGGCTCAGCGAGTCCTCTCCCTCTACAGAGGGATGGAAGACTCCAGCTGGACAGGAGCGGCTCAGGCAAGATCCTCTGAGAGCCAAGAGCCCCTCCCCCATCCTGCCTCCTGCTAAAAATAGCCTGTCCCATTATGGTGCCAGTGACGGAGTGCCACACACATGAGCAGGCACTCACAAGGGTGTCCCCCTGGAACACACACTGAACAAAAATGAGCACTTCTCGGCACGGGGCACAAGGATAGATAGGCTAGAGATGTGTGCAAACATGTAGGGCCACAAAATTGGAGGCTGGGGACACTGTCATGTCATGGGGAAAACAGAGACTACACAGACACAGAGACCAGGTCCCAACCTCTGAGCCCCAAGTTACACTTCCCTAGTTCCCTCTCCAACCTTGCTGGCCTCAGAGGAAGGCCTGGGCACCTGGTGGCAGTCCCTAAAAAAAAGTATGGGAGCCAAAGCAGGCCTTCACCTTCTTCTGGCCCTTCTCGTGGTGGGTAGGGTGCTTCTCCTGCTGGGTGGATGGTGAGGCGGAGCGGCTTCTGCTGCCGGTGAGGAAGCTGTTGCTGCCACCGCCGCCGCTGCCTCCCCCTGTACCACCTCCACCACCGCTGGTCCCACTGCTGCTGCCTCCGCCTCCGCTGCCGCCTCCTCCTGCGCCCCCGCTGCCACCACCGCCTCCCCCGCTGGAGTGCCGGGATGTCTTCTGGAAGTAGAGAATGAGAGGAATTAGCTGGGGGGCGGTGGTGGCGCACGCCTTTAAGCCCGGCGGATCTCTGTGAGCTCGAGACCAGCCTGGGCTACAGAGTGAGTTCCACGAAAGGTGCAAAGCTACAGAGAAACCCTGTCTCGAAGAAAAAAAAAAAAGAATGAGAGGAATTGCCAAACCTTTCTTTCATTAGCTTAAGGAAGGTTCCTGAAGGTCACAAGATCCTAGGGCCAGTCCCTCTGCCCCTGCAGGTCACTCCTGTCTTCTGTGATACTCTGGACAAACTAGAAATCCTAGAGCTTCCCTAGCTGTCTTTGTTCGTTTGTTTTGTTATGAGACAGGATTTCTCTGTGTAGCCCTGGCTGTCCTGGAACTTGCTCTGTAGAACAGGCTGGCCTCGAACTCACAAAGACTGGATAGCTTCTGCCTCCTCATTGCTGGGATTAAAGGTGTGCACCACTGTCTTAGCAATGTACAGATTCAACCACAGAGGTTCAAAAGAGGCATGGACCACCCCAACAGTGAGGTTGGGGGTGGACTTGGGCCTCTTGCTACCTGCTACACTCCACAGTGTTCTTATAGCAGTCTCAGGCAGACTGAACCAGAGCCCTTAGAAAAAGAGTATCCCCGCGAACTCCAGTTCTCACTAGCCATCGGATCCTCCTCCCTTGGTCCTGCTTTTCCTCTCTGTCCAGCAGTATGTCTGTACAGAAGACCTGTGGCCCTGAACTGGGGGCCGCTGGCTATGAACACCAAACTATCTCCCCGGGACTGCCCTCCTGTGCCTGGTCTGATGGCTTTACCCATCCCAGGCTTGCAGCTGCTCCCTAAGACCACCACTACTCCCCGGTTGCCAAAGCCTAGGATTAATTTCAGACCTTGCCAGCTTGGACTCCGCTCCTACTTCATCAAGCTCCAGATCTTTTCTCCCAAGTCTCTTTCACATCTGGACCCAGTCTATTCTGGACACCCACAGAGGCAGCCTCAGCCTGGTAACCTCCATCTGCCCTTGCCACCCTGCCTGGGGACCCTCACCAGATTCTGATCTCATGTCTACCCAGTGCCACCTGCAGAGGCAACAAAACTCCTGACCTTGTCCTAAGTGGCTATCAGACCCTAAAAAAGCATGGCGACCATGTAATTTATGAGCAAACCGGGGCACTGTTGAAAAGGGAAGGGAAACTATTAATCATTACACCAGAGCAACAGGCACAAAACAAGATGGGCTGGTGCGAACCAAGATGTGTACTCCCCTTCGAGGCCAGCTGCCTCCCCGCTTCCCACCACCCCCAGGTATCCACCTCTCTCCCCAGCCAGGGATTAGCTACAGCTTGGATCTTATTTCAGTCACCTTCTGCTTCTTGACCTCTCTCATGTTTAGACAAGTCCACCTACAGGACTCCAGCAGACAGCCCGGTCCCTCTGCCACCCACCCCCTTCCTGCAGCTGTCCCTCGACCCAGCTTCATGGTTGCTGCCAGGGTAATCTGCCTATAACACAAATCTGATCATGTTACTCTCTGGCTTTGGAGCTCTCCAAGCTGTGTGGCCTGGGGCACGGAGTCCTGGCTGTAGCCTACCTCTGCAGATCCATCCCAGCCTGGGGAATCTCCAAGTCTGTCCAGCCATGAGCGTCTCATCTCCCTGCCTCAAGCTCACTACCTGCCTGGTCTTATCCAACCCTTCCCTCCTGCCTCCAGCACAGGCTCCTCCTCACCTTAGGGCTCTGTCTACCCCTGGCACGGCCTGGTTCCTGAGGGGCTTTCTAATGAAAATGTTTAATCTGAATCCCACCCACCAGCTGTGAGACAAGCTATCTAATCTTAGGGATGCTTTTTTTTTTTTTTTTTTTGGTTTTTCGAGACAGGGTTTCTCTGTGTAGCTTTGGTGCCTGTCCTGGATCTCGCTCTGTAGCCCAGGCTGGCCTTGAACTCACAGAGATCCACCTGGCTCTGCCTCCCGAGTGCTGGGAGTAAAAGCATGTGCCACCACCGCCCATCAATCTTAGGGATGCTTAATTTACGTATCTGTGAAATGGGGCCCATGTGGCACATTTTGGGCTGTGGGAGAACCATACCAGGTCAAGAGTCATCACGAATGTGGCAAAGACATTGTCCCAGTAAGAGCTGTTAACCCACTCATGCTAGTTCTATTAGCTTAAGATTCCTGGACTGACAAGCTTGGAGGGGAGGGGGTTCTGTCTGTATCCTAGCCTCAATACTTGGTTTAGTTCTGACAGGCACAGTTCCTGAAAGGCAGGGACTAGAGCATGGGGGTCTTTCAACCTTCCAGTACCGGGCACAGGCATGTCCCAGGGCCCGTGTGCCCACTAACGCCAGGACTCACCATCTTGCTGAAGTGGTATTTGCAGTAGCCACAGTACTTGACATTGTCCACCTCCAGCACTTCTTCTTCACACAGCAGGCCTGCCATCTGGGCACTGAGGAGAGGCAGGTCAGCAGGGTGTAGCCACAAACCACAGCTGTCCCCACCTCCTTCTTCCTGGACCCAAGTTCCAAGCATGGCATCACCACCGTCTCTCACAAGATAATCCCACTCAATAGCCACCACCAACCTCAGAGCAGTTGGGAACAGCAATCTCACCAGGTAACATGAAAAGCTTGTCGACATCCATGGCGGTTACAAGTCATGCAGGCTCCTGAGGCGGCTTTGCTCTCCCGGCCCTGTTCCTCACAGATGTAACAGGTCTGTAGGGCACAGCACAATTGATCCCTCCTCCAGGGAACCCCACCTTGCCTGCTGAGGGACTCCCCAGCCTCCCCTCAATTCCATCCTGTCCCCCACCACCCCAGATCAATGCCATCCAACAGAGTTTTCTGCAGAAACAGAAATGGTCTCTAACCTATACAATGCAAGCCAACAAGTGCTTGGAGGCCAACAAGCGCTAGCCACAAGGCCATCAGGCACCTGAAATGCAACTGGTATGCCAGAGGAAATGGATTCTGAATATTCAACTTAAAGGTTTAAATTTTATGAGTGTTTGGCTACGTGTATGTATGTGTACAACACTGTATGCCTGGTGCCCTCAGAGGCCAGAAGAGTGCATTGGATTGATGCCCTCGAACTGGAGGTAAACATGGTTGTACGCTGTCACGTGAGTACCAGGAACTGAACCTGGATTCTGTGCAAGAGCAGCAAGTGCTCTAACTACCAAGCCATCTCTCCAGCCGGAGTATTCAATTTTCAACGCACATCCTCATACAGACAGCACAATCCTTGGGGAGGAGGTTGGAGAGGCCGGCATCTACGTTAGCCTAGCTCTCTGATACGCCCGTTGCTCCCCTTGCTGGACCTCTGCATATGTTGTGTCTTTTTCATGAACCTGGGACAGGCCATCCTCAATCCAAGTCAGTTCTTTCTCATGTCCCAGGTCTCAGCCTAAACATCTCCTTCTTTAACCGCCTTTTCCCGAGCAAGCCTCAGTGGGTGCCCTTTTATCTCAATGCCTGCTTACACATCTGTCTTGAACAGCAAGCACTGGGTGCCCGCTGCACCACGTCTCTCACATATTAGAAACTCAAGAAAATAAATGCATTACTAACTAAAGGCTATTCTCTGACTGTGCTACTTGGAGGGAGATTACTATTTTGCCAGGTTACAGAACACAGGCATATATCTGTGCACAGAAGGCAGTTCAGTGTAAGTATCCACCCATATCCCGAGTTCCCTAAGAGAACCAGAGAGCGTAATGGTGGCACCCCAGGACAGCAGGCCAGGAAGGGGACTCGTAAGGGGCCACTGACCTTGTTGAAGCGATCATGAGGGACGTACTGCAGCACAATGGGCTCCATGGTGAGCACGTTGGCAAACTGCACCTCTGGGATGTAGAGGGCACACACCACGTGGGCCCAGCCTGGGGCAGTGTGGGGATTAGCCTCAGCAGGACAGCAAGCGCAAGACCCCACCCCTCCCAACCCCAAGCTGCAGACTGTCCCCTGCTTCCACAACCTTCCTGTACCAAGCAGAGCAGGGAAAGCCAGCCTCCACCCCACACCTGCTCAGGGGGTCTGGCTGACCTCAGCAGGTGTTCAGGGTCCCCTCACCTCCATTGTCTGTCCTCTTCAATGCCCCATCTTTGTGTGGGCACAGCTCACACCTCTGCCAATGCAAGGAGCACAGGGGTTGGGGAATCTGCTGCTCTGAGCCCTCCCTGAACTCATCCAAAAGGACCCAAGATGACATAAGAGTTGGGTAAGGGGGTGAGGGGACACAGGAAAGAGGCTTGGCCATGAGCTCATAACTGCCGGAGGCTGAGTAAGGAGGACCTGAGGTTCATCACTGTAGCCTTGACAACCTTTCATAATAAAAAGTTACCCAAAAAAGCACATATGCACACAAAAATCAAAGCCCCCATGCCGGAGGTGGGGCAGAGCTGAGTGATGAGCAGAGGGAGAGACGGGGCTGGTAACCTGGTAACGGGGGTGAGGAAACAGGATATCCTGAGTGGCAAAGCTTAGTCCTGCCCTGCCTCAAGGTACCCTAGCTCAACCTGCAGGAGATGTTCAGGTATGGGGAGAGGAAAAGGAGATAGTAGAATCTGAACTCACCACCCTGGCTGCTCGCTCCTGAGATTCACACTTCCTGCAGAACCAGGGTCCCGTGGGCACCTGGACGATGCCATAGCAAGCTAAGGGTGGGGAAGGAGAGTCACTGAGCAAGGCCCTCAGCCACTGGTTTTTTCCCAGAGTAACTAGGGGCGGGGAGAGACTAGTGGACTAAAACCAGTCCAGTAGGTGGGGCTGCTCCCCAGACCCCAGGTCACTCCGAAACAGGACCACAAGAAAGGTCCAACAGCCTAGAGCCAGCCTTCAATCACACAACCAAGCATTCCAAACAGGGGCAAAAAGTCTGACAGTCCTTGACCTTAAACTTCCAAAGATCCTCCATCCTCATCTCCCTACCCATTTTTTTCCTGGACCTGTTTCCCATCCTCTGCCCTGACCAGTCAGTCAGTCCCCAAGCATCAGAACAAGAAATAGTCATGACTGTAACACGTTTGTTGTTATGGGGGGGCACTTCTTAAAGGGCCAGTAAGAGACGAGGCAAGGAAGTCGGGGGTCCGAGAACCTCATTTTCTGCCTCAATCGCAGGTACATGTCAAAAGTCAAAGCTGAGCAGGTGTGGTGCAGGTAACCGGAGGAGACTGGCGGGAAGAGCCCGCAGCCAGGGCATTAAGTGTTGTCTCAGGAAGAGGGGGGCAGTTGCCTGTACCAGACAGGCAGAGATGCCAGCCTGCGCCCTCGGCAAGATTCCTTAAGGAGTTAACTCCCGAACCATGTGCTGCTGGGGGAAACTCCAAACCTCCCTCTCCTCCATTCCAGCCCCCTGTACCACCGCTCTCCCAGCCTCAGCTCTTCCCCGGAGGATTTCAGGACTCCCTTCTCCCGTGGGACCCTTCTCCTCCCTTCCCAATTCCGCTCCTCCCAGTATCCGGAAGCAAAGGGGGGATGACCCCCCCTTGACCTCTTCCTCCCGGAGCGGGAACCAAAATAAACCAGGCGGGAGGAGGGGGGGGGGATACCTCGCAGGTAAACATTCCCGGGACAGCCCCGACACCAGCGGTGCGGGGCTCAGGGAGTTCACTCCTTGCTCCCTGGACTCTCCCCAAAACTCCTTCAACTTGGGGTGGGGGGCGCGGGACTGGAACAATAGGC
>CABHPR010145744.1:0-21725 GCA_902168415.1 Peromyscus melanophrys | reverse complement strand
ATCTGAGCACAAGAAATCTAGAAGGAATCTTAACAGTCTTCTAGTTTCTACATTGAATTCCGATCACGGAGCCAAATGAAGGTGAGTGAGGAAAGGCTGTGTTCTGCGATGGCGGTGTGTTTGATGGACAGCACACGTGTGCTTATCATTCACCCTTGACCGCAGCAAACCCGCAGAGTCAGGGTAGGTGCCCTCAACAGACAACAGTGAGAAGAAATGTGCTGTGGACAAAGCACAGGAGTACTGCTCAGCCAGAAAGAACAAAATTACGTCATTTGCAGGAACATGGTAGAAGTGGAGGTCACCCTGTTAAGCAAAATGAGCCAGTGTCGCAAAGATAAGTCTCATACATAAAAGGTAGGGGAAAGACAAAAGGGAAACGAAATTTTCATTTTCGGTTTAATTGAAAGAAAAGACTATTAGGGATGAGGGGAAGGGGCCTGGAGGAAAAGAGTAACAGAAGAGGGAATAGGATCAAAACCCATTCTCTCTACATGTGCGGGAATGTCATAATGACATTTTACTTTGTATAACTAATAAATGTTACAACAGAAAGGAAAGGAAAGAGAAGAAACATCTTCAAAAAAAAAAACACATGAAGATGATGAGTGCTGTGTGGACTTCCCGCTTCATATTCATGCCCCCTGACCTCCCCACCCACCTTTCCTGCTGATGTCATTGCCTTGGGTTGTACCCAGGAAGAATCTGGCCTTACTCTTTAAGCTCATGAGTTCCCTCCTTGCCAGGGAGAAGCACAGGTGAGGCTGTGAGTTTATCTGGTTCTGGCCATGGAATCCGGCAGGAATGCCTGGTGTACGGGACCACTTGGCAGTGTTTACATTTTACTAGAGAAAAGTATTAACTGAGATTATGGGAGAAATGCAGTGCATATTTTAGCTTGCAGGCCCTTTCATTCTCCAGTAGTGTTTCGGAAAACTGGAGCTAGAGTGTAGGTAGTTGATGATTCAGCGAGAGCCATCTCCTACTCCGTGCGTGTCAGGACTTTAAACAACACAACCAGAGGTGGGTAGTCCACTGTTCCCACAGAGCTTGCTCCCTGACTGCTGAATAATCTCCATAGTTTCTCTATCTAAACTAAATGCTGTGGGTGCTGTTTCTCAGTGGAAACAGAATCAGTTGACGACTGCTCCTGACAGAGAGCAAAGAACTCCCTGAGAAGGTAGCTCACTGCAGCAGCTCCCACAGCACAGCTCTGGGACTTGGCCGGGGTCTTGCACTTCAAACAAGCCGGGGGCACCAAGCCTGTACCTGCTTCCTGTCACGGCAGCGTGTGTGACAAACCCTGTGTTTAACTTGGGTGAGCGTCAGAACATTCCAACTAAGAGCCTGTGCAGAAGGTCCACATGTGAACCCTGTGTCACGCTCACAGCCCTGAACAGTTTCCAGTGGGGCCAACCAAGTCACTGCCATGTGGACACAAAGGCCATGCCTGGGGTTGAAATGAACTATTTATCCACTCACTAAACCGGGACAGTTACTCTCATGGACAGGGCTAACACCCAGAACTTCTGGGTCCAAATTCTGAATAGTCTCATTGTATTCAGTGTTTTCCAGAGCATGAATCTTTCCCAGCTTTGTGAAAATACAAAGATGGGTTTAAATTCAGAATGGATTCTGTGATATCGCTTCACAGTGTGTGCAATATACATCTAATCCAGAACATCTTGTCAATACAACAAAACTTATCACCATACTTCTAATGCACTGTCTTCTTATTGGGATGATTTTTCAGTTTTCTTTTCTTTTCTTTTTAAGACGTATTTATTTTAGGTATGTCTGCATGCAGACAAAACATCCACACATGAAACTAGATAGATAGATGATAGATAGATAGATAGATAGATAGATAATTTTTAAAAAAGAAATGAGTTTACATTCCATCTACTACTTCTTCAGGTCCCTTGCAAGGAAGCTGAAGGTCAAGTCAGATGCTAGACACTGATAATATAACCCCCTGCATAGTTTTGTTTGTTTCTCTTAGATATCTGTTTTACCCACTGTCCCCTAGAAGGGTCACCCTCACCTGCATGTCATTACACATTGTCGCTGGCACTCCAGATGTAGGGTCTGGTTCTGTCACTGGTCAATAATCCCAACAGTTCCTGTTCTTCCTGTCTTGATGTCCCACCCTGGGTAAGCTGCCCTTCCTTCCTATTCCCAGTGTTCTGAGCTGGAGGAAACGGAGATGTCCTGAGACTATGTGCTAAAGGTCCTCATCTGTCTGCTGACGAAACCACAAACAAGGTTAAGGTGTAAAGATGAGCTCCTTCTGTCACTCACAGAAGAGAAACTGTGGCCTGTGTTAGACTGAAGGAATCCTTTCCTGTCACCCTTCCTGTCTGATAAATATTAGGAAGAGGCTGGTATGTCGTAGTTCAAAGAGAAGGTGCTAAACAAGTTACCCTTCAGCTGAGAACTTAATTAGCAGAGTTGCTAGCATCACACGTTGGTGACATGATGGGGGACCCTCCCATCTTGGGAACAGAAGGCATTTCTTGCTCTTATAGTGTTTTCTCCCCACGGGGCCTTCCAGCCTTGTGTCTTAGTGTGTGTGTTGGGAGTCAGGGAGTCTCTGGAGAGGGTGTAGTCCGTTTCTTTTGTCCATGGACAGCCAGTTGTTCTAGTAGCCTTTGTTAACAGTCATGTTTACTAAATAGAGTAATAGTTCATCGTTATTCAACCCAGTGTGGCAGATTTGTGTGAGTCTGCCTCCAAGTTCTCTGTTCTATCCAATTGATAGCTACCTGATTAGTATTAGATAACCTTACTTCATAAGAAATATATAGGCTATGGACATAGCTTACATGGTAGAGTACTTGCCTAGCATGCATGATGCCCTGGATTTGTTCCCCAACACTGCTTTGAACTGTCCATGGTGGTGCACACCCATAATTCCAAAATTTAGGAGCTGAAAGCAGAAGGATCACAAATTCAAAGTCATCCTCTGCTACATAACTAACATATAATATTGTATGTTAATATTTGTGGTGGTTTGAAAAAAATGGCCCCTAAAGGGAGGGGCACTATTAGGGGGTGTGGCCTTGTTGGAGGAAGTGTGTTACTGTGGAGGCAGGCTTTGAGGTCTCATAGATGCTCAAGCCATGCCCAGTGTTTCAGACCACTTCCTGTTGCCTGTGAGTCAAGATATAAGAACTCTGAGCTCCTTCTCTAGCACCATGTCTGCCTGCATGCTGCCTTGATTCCTGCCACGATGAAAATGGACTAAACCATGAAAATGGACTAAACCTTTGAACTGTAAGGAAGCCACCACAATTAAATGTTTTTCCTTTATGAGGATTGCCCTGGTCATGGTATCTCTTCACAGCAATAGAAACCCTAACCAAGACAATATTATATCATTCGTCTCAAAATCAAGTTGTGAATCTACCCACTTTGTTCTTTTTTCGTTTTCTTTTAGGTTTATTTATTTTATTTCATGCATATGTTTTTACCTGTATGTATGTATTCATGTATGTGTACCAATGCGTGCCTGCAGAGGTCAGAAGAAGGCATTGGATCCTCTGGAACTGGATATACCAATGGTTATGAGCCTCTGTGTGGGCACTGGGAATAGAACTTGGGTCCTCTGGAAGAGTATCAAAGTGCTCTTAACCGATGAGTTATCTCTCCAGCCCCCTCTTATTCACTTTTTTGACTATTCTAGTTCCTTCTCCTTTTCATACAAGTTTCAGAAAAAAAATATTTTGTCCATATCGACAAACCTTTTCCTGAGATGTTAGAAACTGCACCAAACCTATATATCGTCAATTCAGACAGGATGGGTACCTTTTCTAGGTGAATCTTCCAGACTTCAGCATCTGTTTTCTCCCTGAGGTTGGGTCCTTTTTGGTTTTCTCATCAGGATTGTGTCACTCTCAGCCTAGAGATTCTACTCCCGATTTGCTGGATTCAGACTTAAGTGCTTTATTTTTGTCATTGTAAGTAATATATTTATTTGTTTGCTCATTCATTCATTCATTCATTCATTCATTCATTTTGTGAGGTAGAGTCTCACTCTGTAGCTGGCCTCAAACTCACAGGGATCTGCCTGCCTCTGTTTCCCGAGCCCTGGGATGAAAGGTGTGTGCCACTGTGCCTGGCTGTGTTTTATATTTATTAGAGATAAATTTGTGAGGGACAAATGATGTGCACAGCTCAATGCATGGCACCTGTAAAGATGGTAGAAAATGGCACTGGAGCAAATCAATTCAGCTATTGTTTCACAGTGGCCTTTTTTATGTGACAGCAGCAGCTAAAACCTACTCCTCCCCAAGCCCTAACACAGCCCGATCCTGTTAACTGCAGTCTTCATGCATCAGTCTCCCATGTCCATCCTTCACATCTGTCACTTGGAGTCATTTGATCTACACCTCCCTCTTCCATCCTCTGTCTCTGATAGCCGACTTTTAACAGAAAGATTCACATTTATGTGAGAGCACGTGATCGTTTTCTGTGTCTAGCTTATCTCGCTTAGCACAGTATCTTCTAGGCCTTTCCACGTGGTGGCAAATGGCACCGATTTCCTTCATTTAAGGCTAAATAATATTTCTGTCTCTGTCTTTGTCTCTGCCCCACTCCTCCTTTCTTTCTGTTTATATATATATATATATATATATGTGTGTGTGTGTGTGTGTGTGTGTGTGTGTGTGTGTGTATTTTTTATTTTATTTTTATTTATCCATTTTATTTTATTTTATCTTTTATCCACTCATTCATTAGTAGATATTTAGGTTGTTTCTATTAGCTATTGCAAATAAAGCTAAATGGAAGCAGGAAGGAGGACATCTTTTGGGTGTGAATTAATTTCATTTGGGTATATACCCAGAAGAGAGACTTCTGGGTAACTTGACAGTTCTATTTTTAACTCTGTTTAGGAACTACTATCACATTTTAACAGCCGATGCACCAGTCTACGTTCCCAGCCATAGCAGACAAGGTTCCTTTTTCTTTGCACCTTCACCTATATTTGTTATTTTGCTGTTTCTGATAATAGCTACTTAAACGGTTGTGGAGGGCTATCCCATGGTGGTTCTAATTTGTATTAGGTCTTTAATTTCAGTGCTTCTGTGTTTGTGGCTGGCCTATAAAGATATAATTCGGTTTATTATATAATCCTGTGCTTGTGACCTTGTTGAACTCACTCATCAGCCCTAAGGCTTTGAGGGACGTTCTTTGTGGAATCTTATATATGGTCACTTATGCCATCTGCAGACAGGCATGGCTTTGATTCTTCCTTTTCAATCATTGTGTCTCATCCATTCTTTTCTTTTTTCTTCTCTTCTCCTTTCTTGTCTTAATGCACTGGATAGCGCCTACAACACTGTGTTTAATTTGAGTTGTGGGTTCAAATATTGTTCTCTTATTCCTATTATTAGATAAAAAGTTTTTAGTACTTATATATGATCTAAATGTACCAGTTAAAATATGGGGGTAGCGGGTTGAATTAAAAATATGACCCAACCATATGTCTTCCACCAGAAATTCACTTCACTATAATGATACAGGTGGGTTGGAAATAAGAAGATAGAACAATATATATCTTGAAAATTATAATCAAAGGAACATATCAGTGTCTGATAATTATGAAGTAAAGTAGACTTCTAAAGAAGGAAAACTATCAGAGACAGATAAAACTTTTAACATAATTATCAAAGGGTCGGTCCACCAAAAAGACATAACAATCTACTGTGGTTGAGTTTCCAAGTGTCTTGAGAGTTTCTTCTAACCTGCATTATTATTCTAGTTGGCTTCCACTGTGGTCAGAGAAAATTCTCTGTACGACTTCAGGTATTTTTGGTTTATCAAGTTTTGTTTTTGTTTTGGAGTGTGTGTGTGTGTGTCCTAGGATACAATCTATCTTGTTACATGTTCTGTAGGAACTTGTAAAGAATGTGCGTACTATTGCTGTTCCATGGCACTACTATGGTCCAGGAAGTCTAACTCCCACTCAATTTTTCTGCCTTCACCGGGGTGTGGGATTGGGATGGAAGTGAGCAAAGAGGAAGGAAGGTTGAGTACTATAATGCAGTGAAGAGAGAAATCTTTTCTGGTAGGTGGGGCTGTAGTGTTTGGCTGGAATCGAGGAATTACTGTTTAGGAAAACTAGTTTTACTAGACTGCTCTTTTCTTGGCCTTCAAGGCTACTGACAGGAGGATTTTTATAGAAATTTCCTGTATCCGTGCATTTTCCATTGCTTACTTCTTCAATTCCACACGCTGGATACAAGCGTCAAAGGTCCAATGCACCCACAAGTGTTATTCTTTGTGTCTCTTCCTGATTTGTCCTGTTCCCTGCCGCTCAGTGTGGTCTTCACAAGCTTGTTAACGTGAAGTGATACTTGCCTGTCTGGCTATCATCTGCTCACTTGCCCACCTCTTTCTTCCTTTTTATGAGTCCCCACATCAGGCAGAACAATGGCATCCCTTTGGAGAAACCAGTGCAGCTGTGATGTTGCTTGAGGTGCTGTGTGTTTGTTAAACTCTGCCTCTCCACCCTCCTTCCAATATTCTCCTTCCAGACAGCGGGCCTCTCATGTTTATCGGGGTGATTTGCTGTTGGAGTGTGTTCTGGGTCCAGAATGTCAAATACCTTTGGGAACTGTGGTCTGGACACAGACAGACCAAGGATCAAGTTCAGGTTACCTAGGTGAAGCAGGTAGAGCTGTCGAGAATCAAGAGTTGGCACATGAATGGCGTCAACCAGAAGAGCCTGCTTTAGTTTCGAGAGCTACTGTCATGAAGTACCACAGACTGGGTTACTTGAGCAACATTTTTTTTTTTTTTGCTCATAGTTATATATTGGTCTCAGACTAAGATATGGGCGAGTGTGGGCACCCTCAGGTTTAGTTTCTCCTGAGGCCTCTCTCCTTTGCTTGGACATGGCTGTCTTATTCTGGTGTTTTTACATGGTCTGCCTGATTTTGACATATGAATTTCAGGGTGGGGCACAATTTGGCCTGCAACACTTCTCAAATGGCCACAATATGGGGTTTGAAACTGGTCAGGCATTTATTTGGTGGGGCAAGCCCCCCTGCCACCATTTCAAACTTCAGCCCACCCTTACCCCCCACCACCATCTGTGATTTCAGTTGATTTAATTTCATTTGCCTGCAGTCAACCACAGTCTGAAAGTACTGGGTAGAAAGTTCCAGAAACAAACAAAAAATTATGCCTTAGGTTGTACATGGTTCTGAAATTTGGAGTTGTCCCCTGCCTATCACTGTAAGTAAACCATCCATTTGTTCAATGTATCCGTGTACCATAAGCCACCATCCACTAGTCACTTAGTGGCCATCTCAGTTATCAACTGGAGTGTTGCAGTACAGGGGTGCTTGCATTCCAGCGACCTTTATTTTAGTACTAATGATCTCAAAACGTAAGTGTAGTGATGCTGACAATTTTATTGTATCATTGTAACTGTTCAGCTTTATCACCATTTCCCTCTTATTGTGCTTAGCTTGAGAATTTTATCATATATATAATTTATATATATGAAAAAATGCATGTATGTAGGGCTCAGTGCTATCCAAGATTTCAGTCATCCATCTGGGAGTCTTGGAATATATAGCTCATGATGAAGAGGGGTCTGTTCTATAACCTTGCTATTTGCCTTTTCTGAACCCGTGTCCTTTTCAAACTAAGCCAAATAAGCCTTCCTGTGTGCTTTAGGAACTTCTAATAGAAAGTGTATCCAAGGCATCTTGAACACTGTAAGCTTTGAATAATGTCATGCTCTCATGTCACAGCATCTCCGCACTATCGCTGAAGGGAAATTCAGGCTTTGCTTAAGCTCCTCTAAAATGAGCACCATGCAGAACTAACCCAAGACTCAGATGCTGAGCAAGTACAGTGCAGCCGGGAAGTCCCAGGTAGGCTCTACAGCAGCTTTATCTAATGGAGCTTGAATGGAGCCAGGCTAGCCAGAGAGATCAAGAAAATCCTAATAAAGTCCAAGACTCAGAGCAGAAAAATCCACCCCAGAGGCTGGAGTGGCAAGAATGAGCACTGGGTTAGGACAGGTAGAATGGTGGCAGTCTGTATTTTTTGTGGTGAGACAGAGCTTTGGGGGACAGTCTGAGATCATCTGTTAAGTGTCTGGGTGTCTCGGGGGAGGGGAGTCACAATCACTGTGAATTACAGGTACTCCTCCAAACGAATTAATGCTTTGGACCAATCAGACCCTTGATAATGAATTGAGTTGGCCTGAATTGTCACCCAGACTTGATCATACCTAGAGACTCACCTGATTGCTGGTTTCCTAATAGAGAATGCAACACACATCATTACAACACTTCGAAAGGAGTAAATGGCTCTTAGTTTTTTTCCCATGGTGTTCTGATGGGCTCTATTAGCCTTGCTGGAACTGAGTCTTCCACAGCAATGGAAAAACCACACCCGCCTGTTTAATTCACCTCCTCTGCTAGGCATCCTGGGACCTTGGCCAGTCACTTAAACGTTCTGAGTTTTGGGTTTCCTATCCATCAAAAGATAGCAGACATCCTCTGTTGGCTATATTGTCACAAGAACATGCTAACAAGGAAGGGCTCAGCCCAGTGCTGCCTAATTGAGCATAGATGAGCTCTCTGTGGTCTAATGGTGATACTGTTCAGCATTCCCTACGTGTGTGTGTGTGTGTGTGTGTGTGTGTGTGTGTGTGTGTGTTTGTGTTGTATTTGTGTGATGCATGTGGGTAAATGTGTAGGTATGAACACTCATGGCCCTTGCAGAGACCATAGGAAAACATCAGTGGCCTTCTATCACTCTCTGCCTCATTACCTCAAGACAGGGTCTCTCACTAAACTGGTGTTAGCTGTTTCAGCTTGGCTGGGAGACCAAAGCGCTCTTGAAGAGTCCTGTCTCTGCCCTCAATGCTAGAGTTACAGGCATGCATAGCCACACCCAACCTTTTATGTGGGCACTGAGGATTTGAACTCAGAGCCCATGCTTGTACAGTGAGCCCTCTTGACAATAAGCCATTTCCTTATCTCCTTCCCCCATATCCTGAGAGACCCTGAGCTTAGGACTCTTCTGTGCTTACCATTCTATCTCCAAGCCCTGTGAGCAGTTCTTGGTCTATAAAAACTTGCTAGATTCATGGAATAACTGAGTGACTGACCTCTTTGGTCACCACATACGTTTTGGAGAAAGGCTCCGCTATAGTGCTTCAGGCTGGCAAAGGCTCCAGCAGCTGCTGTATAATGCTTTCTGACCTCTCAGTTCACCGCGTCTCTGTTATCTCTCAGTTCTCATCAGTGTTTTCTAATCAGGGCTGGACAGAAGGCCCCTGAGGTATACAACCCTGGACCTGCGTTTTATAATAGTTGTTCTTTCACATGATTTCCACTTCCTGCCTTTGTGGGGGAAGGGAAATAATGACCCATATCATCTTAGTATTGGTTAATCTCAAAAAGGAAGATTTACCCTGCTCATCAATTTCAGCATAGCTAACATTAAAATGGACCTTTACAATCTTCCTTTTTCTTTTTCTCTGCTGCTGGGGATTGGACCCAGAACCTTGGCTTGTAGACTCGATCCCTTCCCCCATTTCTTTTCATTTTTGAGACAGGGTCTTCCTAGGTTACTTAGGCTGACCTCTGACTCACAATGTACGCCAAATCCTGGGATTACATTCATGTACCACTTACCCAGATAATTCCCCAGCTTTTGATGCACTAAATAAAATTTCCTGAGCACTCAGTGAACACACCTTCCCTCCCTTATTTCCATCGGGATATTAAAGATGATATCAAGCAAAGTCTTGCACTGGCTTGGCTAATTTCATTATGTTTTTCCCATTATATATTTTCCCATTATATTTACAATAACCTGATCCCTAGTTCCCACACTTTTTCTGAATATTCCACTGACCATAGCTTTACTCAGAAAGAGTAAACCTCAGAAGTGCATTGTGGAGCTCCCAAACCTGAGTGCCAGCAGGGCCGCAGTTGGAGCAGGAATGAAAAGCAACTGCACCATAGTAACCAGCCATCATTCTGTCTGTCTGCTGCCCAAGAGGGATCTGAAAATAGTCTAAATTCAACTTTAAAATCCACTGCTCTGTGAAGGGCTTGTAACACTTGGCAGCCCTGGAAGGCTGCCTGAGAAACAGGACTGCAATTTAGACTACTGGTGTCCAGCTGTAAGCCTCCTCAGAGGGGAACAAGCCACCCATTCATAGGGCTGTTGTGAAATTTCCTTCCCAGCAGCCCTTGCAGCCAAGGAGGCATATACCTGGAGGAATGGCACTTGGGAATTTTGCTCTTCCCAACGTGTTGCTCCCGCTCCGTTATTTGATTGTAAATTGCCTAGTCTCTTTCTCCAGCTTAACGCTCTTTTGCTCCAACCTCTCAGCCCCACAGCTTCTCCATCTTTCAGTTTTTCCTCCTTTAGTCCTAAGGTTGGACGACTGGGCATGAGCCAGAGCTCATTGTCTGGAATTTTTAAAAAGGATTAATAGAGGAGCCGTGTATAAATTGTTAGACAAACCAGCTCACTTTGGAGAAAGGAAAGAAGTGCCATTAATAATTAGAGTAGGTAGGTGTGACTGGGATGGAGTGGGGTCTTCCTGGGCAGGCAATAACGCCGCGTCCTCAGGGTAGGGCTGGCTGCACCATAGAGTGCTAAAAATGTATCAGAGAAGCCTCAGCTTGTAGTAGTGCAGGCTTCAGCATCACTCTGTAGCTACACTGGATCGTGGTGTTAGATTTTGTTCTCCGCCTTGACCAGAGCACAGTCAATGGAGATTAAAACGGGGTTGGTGATGGGCTTTGTCTCTTTTTGCTTATTCTTTAGTCTGTGATCATTCTTTTCGTTCTGTTTCTGTTACTAAAACATGGCACGTTCAGCAGTCAGGTGTCTCAGCCCATTAGGTCACTAGTTTGAACTGGGAAGTTAGATTATAAGATTCCAGTCTCATAAATACTATTTCCTACTTGATTCTCATTTTATAATATTTCATTTAGCACATCGCTGCTTTTAAACAAAACATCCTCAGGGACTCACCATGTAAATGGCATTGCCATCCTTCACAGCTCCCTTAGGTAGCACACATTTTGTACTTTTTCTTCAAACTTGATATCCAGTTAATACAGCTTATAAGGAAGCATAATTTTTCAAAATTCAATAGGTAGTTCTTGTACAACAATGTGTGTGAGAAACCTTAAGAAATCAATTTAAAGGAGAATGCGTTTACATGCGTAAGTGCTTGGGCCCCACCACACTAGGAGGCGTGATGAATTAGTCAGAGCCCGAGTCCGTACAGAATGGCTGGAATATAATAGCTCTCACATGCAGCCCGGTGCAGCTGGGCTTCCCGGTGACTCAAGTCCCTTCAGAGGTGTAGACATTGGTATTGTGATTTTTCAAAAGGTGAACAGCTCTTGGTAAAGCTCCAAGTCAAACAAAGCACACTTTTACACGGACTTGAGACAGCTGCATTCTGGGAAAACTTTTGGCGACCATGCGATGCCGTACAAAAGTTGCTTTGCCATGTTATGAAATACAGAGTCAGAACCTATGACTACATAACAAAAGGGCATTTTCACCTAGACAAATAGCCCGTGGCACAATCAGAGGTCTTACGAGACTTTGCGTGGTTGTCCTCTTATTCACCAAACACTGACAACAACCTTTAATGATGATGACAAGGGTCTGTGCATTTCAAACATCCCTGAGAATGGTGTCACAACCCTCGCCCTAGCAGAAAACAGCATACTGAGACCACACTGACGCTCTTGAGTGTCGGGAACACCCCTTATTACTGAATGCCCACAGCAGACTCGCTCCCCTTCCCTGGGGCAAGGAGAGGCAGAGGAGGCAGAGAAAGCCTGGAAGCCAGTGGAGGGATGCCTCGGGCAGCCCTCTCGCTGAGTCTCACACCTCGGTTTCTCAGCTTGTATGTAGTTTTTATTTTTAATTAATTAGTTAGTTAGTTTGTTTTTTAAGACAGGGTTTCTCTGTGTAGTTTTGGTGCCTGTCCTGGATCTCGCTTGGTAGACCGGGCTGGCCTCGAACTCACAGAGATCCGCCTGCTCTGCCTCCCGAGTGCTGGGATTAAAGGCGTGCTGACTTAAAAAAAAAAGAAGTTCCCATTTGGGGGAAGTAGAAAAGTGTGCCAATGTGCCCCCTCCCCCTTCAATATACTTGTTAATGAGACATTCAACAGTTTGCGACAAAGCAGCCTTGTGTTAAAAATTTTTTACTACATTCGGCTAATGTAGGAATGATGGGAACTTTTCAGCTGAGCTGGGATGTTCAGGCGGTGAGCTGGAGCAGATACATTTTTTATCTTATAGCTTTTTAAAGTGATGGGGAGTTTATCAGGATGTAATTGTACTCTGAATTCAGAACATAGAGATTTAATCAGATTCTTCTAGAACTCTAGGAAACAATCAAGGTCATAGATTGTGGATGAGGTCGGCCTGATGCGTAAGTGGATTGATGGATTTTCCAAAGTTGCCTTCTGCACCACCTTGTTTACTTGGAAGCTTCTTTCACTGATAGTCTACCAGCAGAGATTAAGTTCTCATGACTCCGTGGTAATCAGAGGTCTGTGTGGACGTCATCCTTACTACGCGATGTCTCTTGAGCCCTGGCTGAGTATAAGACATTGATCTAAAGGCCCAACGGTTGACAGAACAAACTCACTGTCAGATGGTAATTCTGGGATGTGAGATATATGCCAGGACAGGGAACGTCCAGGACCTTTCAGGAATACAGAATGGCCTGCCTCACTCCATAATAGCCGAGAAATCCTCTGGAGGAGGTAGCAGCCCTCCTGGGCTGCACAGATGTGTCTGTGTATAACAGTCAGCTGTCCTAAGTGAACAGAGGTGTTCTGATGAATGCAGACACTGCCGGGAGGTGGGGGCGCTGCCGCAGTAAGGGGTGCAGCCAAGACTGGGGTGGAAATCCTCCAGCAGCATCAGGCCTCAGTTGCCTCTCAGTTCTGCTGGCTCAGCTACTTGGTAAGCAGAGAGCCTTGCGGGGTGGCTTGTTAGCATGACTTGCATTTTGGTGAGCATTAAAAGCTCCCATTTCTGTGGACTATCTTTACTTGTTGAGAATCTGTGTTTGGAAAGCAGACTGCAGACTATCTGGGTTGGAGAA
Organism: Peromyscus melanophrys; assembly: GCA_902168415.1. Taxonomy (NCBI): domain Eukaryota; kingdom Metazoa; phylum Chordata; class Mammalia; order Rodentia; family Cricetidae; genus Peromyscus; species Peromyscus melanophrys. The sequence continues at coordinate 8,597 of CABHPR010145744.1, read as the reverse complement.
TGAGGGGCAGGGAGGGTGGTTTCTAACCGGGAAACTATGTGCTGACTAGAACCACGTTGAAAGCGGTGTGGTTTCCACAGGGTGCATTCTGGAACGAGCATATTTTGCCTTCACCCTGGAACAAGGCCTTTGCTGAAAAAGAAAACATACCTTGGCCACGAAAATGCAAAGCCACTCCTCCTCCCTCTGCAGCTCCGAGCAGCTTTGCCCACTGAGGGTTAACTGGTCCTGAGGCCATCTTGTCTCCCCAAACCACAGAGATCTTTTCCTGCCTCCCCCTTCTTCACACAGATGTTTACGAAGAGAGAGCAGAAGTCACTGCCAATTCAGTAGGCTCCTTGCTCTTTTGTGCATTTTAAAGGCATTTGCTCTTTGGGAAGAAAATCATGAGAAACGAGGATCTTGCTGGCTTGGCTGGAGGCTGGTTCATTGTTTGCAGGGAGGGCTGGTTGCCATGGTTTTGGACGACAGACAGATGCATTTTCTTAGAGTAATTTTTACTTGCAATTGGATCTATTAAATAGCCAAGGTGGCTAGTTCCCAGCAGCAAAAGGTCTGTGAGTTATTTGCAAACACTCCAGTATGTTATCACTCAAAATCAACTGTACATGGTTTTTAGTTACTCGAGTCTCCCCAGATAGGCCCAGTTTGGCCCAAATTCTGCTCCACAGAGGGCAAGCCAATCTTGTTTCAGAAGGCTTACTGTCCTAATCCTTTTTTTTTAAAGTTGTTTATTTTTATTTTGTGTATGATTGGTTTTTTTTGCTCACACGAATGTCTGCGTACCATGTGAGTGCCTGGTGCCCATGGAGGTCAAAAGAAGGCTTCAGATCCCCTGGGACTGGAGTTACAGATGTTTCTGAGCTGCCATGGAGGTGCAGGGAGCAGCCCTGACAACTGAGATGGTCATAGCCTTAAGGAGGCCTCAGGACTGTTCCTTCTGTCTGTCCTTACAGGAAACATATGGCTTATAGCAGAAAAATGTTTAAAACAGGAGTGTACTGTGTAGTTACTATAAAGTGAGGGTATTGCAATAACTCCTTTTGTGGGGTGCTGTGGTCTTCTTTACCTTCCTTGAATTCACGGTTGATGCTCTGGAGTGTACCCTGACTTATTTTCCATTATGTTGGCTTTGCTATCCTTTGAGCTTTCTTTCCATTTGTTAGAACTGGTGGCCTGTACCCTTAAGGTAGATCCTACAACCTGAACCAGACCATGCCCCTGCACAGCTCTCTCTGGGACAGAAAGCTAAGGAGCTGTCTGTAATAGCCTGGAGAGACGGCTCAGTAGTAGAGAGCAAGTATTGCTCTTCCAGAAGACCTACATTTGGTTCTCAGCACCAATGTCAGGTAGTTCACAACCAACAGCCTGCAACTCCAGCTCTGGGGGATTTAATGTCTTCTTCTGGCCTCTGGGCACTGCACTTAGTGGCACACACACACACACACACACACACACACACACACACACACACACACGCTGTCTGTGCCTAACAACAGCCCTTGATTTATGCCTCTCACCATAACCTCCATGTTCTTTATCATGAACCCAATGCTGAACTCAATTGCATGATGTGGAATGTCCTACCACCCCTGTCAGAAGTCAGATTTCTCCTTTGTTCCAGGAACTGATCCAAGCTGTGCGACAGGTCTGCTTGGGAGATTGCTCTCATGGCCACTCTTTGAAGAGCCTGCTCGGCGGGCCCTCATCAGCCCTTCCTTCCTCTCATGGCAGCTACTTCTCTGTCTTCTCACGCTTAAGGAAGTTCTCCCCGGGCTTTAGGGGAGAGTCTGCCCTTCCCTCAAAGGCCCTATCATGTTTAGATGTTCATGTACTGCACTGTTTCTGTCCAGTGCTCTCCCTCCCACCTGGAGGCCCAATCATGACTGTGAGGCCCAATCATGACCGTGAGGCCCATATGTTCCAATACACCTCCCTCCTGAAGGGCATTATGAATTATGTGTCAGACCTTCCGCCCTTAACTTATTTGATGTCACTCCTATCTGATTTCCTCTCTGCTCTTGCCTTCTCTACTAGGTCATAGGTTCTTTAGGTCAGAGGCCACTCGAACTCTACTTTTGTAATGGTTCTTTCTCCGCTGCCAACTTTGAATGTGCCCCCAGATTACATGAGTTGGAAACTTAGTCTCCCATGCCCCAGTGTTGAGAAGCAGGACCTATGGGTGATGACCGGGCTATTGAACATCTGTCCTTGTCAGTGTGTCAACCCATTCAGGGAGGAATGCCTTTGTTAGAGGAGTGAGCTCTAGCATAAGCTTGCCACGTCCCACTCACCATGTGATGCCTTCAGTCATAATGCGTTAAGAACCCCTCTGCAGGTCCCCACTCTGGACTTCTAAGCTCTGTGATCCAACAAACCTTTATTCTTTGTGAATTTCCTGGCATTGCATTAACTTATTCTGTCCAGATATAAACAAGTGTCTATTTACCCCAGATGGGGCACCAAAAACAGACTAAAGACTCCACCCAAGTTCACCTTGATGAGTCCATGAATTTATTGAGCTAATTTGTAGAGTGTGGGTGAGAGGTTATTTACCGTAGTGTAGATGACCCCCAAGTAGCTGCATCACTGCAAAGTGGGTGATAAGATCAGGGAAATCTGTATCTTTCCCACTTTTAGCTAATCTTGTACTTCCTGTATACTCGAGAATGATCCCTTGCAGCTGAGGCAAAGAGGGAAGGAGTAATGGCTGGAATCGTAAGTGAGGGTCCCATGATGTCCCCCGCCCCTTCTACTACACAGTGTTAACGGCTCCATTATCATCACCACAGGTCTGTCTACTTCCATGTTGTTCTGCTTATTTTGTTGCCATGACTACTGGGCCAAAGTGTCTGATGGGGAGATCATGTTATGCTGGAGGAAAAAGCCATACTCACAGCATCCAGCTTCAGGTATTTTGTTCTAGCAACCGAAAATGGATGAAGGTACCTAAGATGGATTTCTGATGTTCACTCAAGAAACCAATTAGGCCCAACGTAAGCTTTCTTTTAAATGGCATTTTTGTGGAGTAGTCCTACAGCACATTTTTTTTTCATGTTCACTCCTCAAAGCATCATGGTTGCTGTGGGTACATGGTTCTTGATCATCTAAACACAAATTACTGTCAAATTATAAAATGCAGAACAAGATCCATTGGCCGGATGAGCTAACATTGGCTAATGCTGACAGAATAAAGCTTGGGAATTCAATAAAAGGATTATACTTTAATCTCTGGTGTAAGCATTGCAACCTCCCTTCCCCATTATCTGCCTTCTGGCTAGAGAAAGTTTCTCTCCTAAGCAGCTCAAGCTGTCTAACTCTTAATGGAAAACACATTTGGCTCAGGAGCCACAATTTCCTTTCTTTGAAGACCAATTTGAAAATACGGATACTACTAAATTCATTTTGAGATTGGCAAGCACGGAGCAGCCCAGAGTCCATCATGTGGTAAGTCACAGGATCAGGCGCATAAAACAGCTAGACACATCATATCCACAGTCAAGAGCAGAGAGAAACAACACTAGCGTACCTATTCACTTGTTTATGCTCAGTTCATTTCCTTCACTCTTATAAGTTCAGGACCCTCTGCCTAGAGAATGGCACTGCCCACAGTGGGCTGGATTTTCCTACATCAGTCAACTTAAGGCAACCCCTCACCCATATGCCCACAGGCCACTGGTCTTCCTCTGTGGTCTATTGATAAATGGAAAGAGAAGAGTGCGGATGGGGATGGGGGTAGGTAGGTAGGGTGGGGAAGAAGTAGGAGAGTAAAGAGAAGAAGGTGAAACATCAAGAGATAGTCAGGGACAGTGAGTAAACTCATCCACAGGGGATTGATCAGTGAAAAGCAACATCCACAACATGCACAGAAATGAGAGTTGAGTTTCGTTAAATGCCTTACTCTGACATCCCATGTCTTTTGTACTTAAGATGTTTAGTTAGCCGTGATTTAAAATAGAACACTTGGGTCTGAATCACAGTATTACTTCTTCCTTGGCAATGTGAATTCAGATAACTGCATCCTTACCAAGAAGGGGCTAGTAGTTCTGTCACCCCACCACCAACATGAAATACTAGTTATTATCAAATTTAGACACAAAGCGTTTATGAATCCTGCTTCATAAGCATCTACCACACAGAACCAAAACAATGTTGACCCTTAAATTTAGGTTCCCTTCAGTATGTGAATTTCCCTATCATGAGATGATAATACTTACTTTGAATCAAGTAAGTAAATGAAGATGGGATCATAGTTTGACAATGTTCCATGTGAATTGTTCTGTGGATTTTCTGTGGAAACACGCTTTCAGTCAATATACATTTTAAAATGCCTTCTCGTGTGAGGCATTGGGTAGCACTGGGGAAAATAGTGAGGAAAAGACCTTACCATTCTTTTGCAAAAAAAATCTACACTTCTTTCAAACAGGGATAAACTGTGTGGTTACTGCAAACTCTTAGGTGGTTGGGGGAGCCAGACATGAAGGCCCTCCAGTGTAGTGTTCATGGAACTGAGTCAATACCTGTGGGGATGGACAGGTAGATAATTAGCTAGAAAACCTCTTTCTTCAATCCTTTTGGATCTGCGGGAATCTATAACCCCTGAGGTCTTCACACTGAAGTGGGAAGAAGATACTGGATAATTGAGACCCTCAAACAGCAGGTAGCCTAACATTGAGCACCAGGAACCCTGTAACCTCACCAGAACTTCCACCGTACTGTGTGTGCTCAGTCCCTACCATCTAAATACTTAATGCCTCTTCAGTAGCCTAGGATGTGGTGTGGGCATCTTATTTTCTGATGGTGAGCATCTTATTTTCCATGCTGTGCTTGGGCTGATGAAGGCTGGCATGGTAGCTGAGAGAAAATAGGAGAAGTAGTGCCCCTAGAGGGGCTTTCACTCAGTCATTGCCTCATGCCAACCAGAGAGATGAATGTACTTTGAGTGTTTCTCTTCCCATAAAGAGCTCCTGGATTTATGCATGGATGGAAAAAAAAGTCACACAGTTCCAACTCAACATGCTTTAATCCACTCAACACTGGAAACCCCATTTCTACTCAGGTACTAATCCTGGTAATCTTGAATTGTAGAGTCATCAATAGACAGTTGGTATCTACCATTGTCAATGATACCAGGTCTGCTCGATAGAACTCCCTTTTCAAGCAGTGTATCATTTCCAGGTGTATGGTCACTGACCCTTACTTCAAATTGGTGCATTAAGGTTCAGATCATTTTTTTTTCTTGTCTTGACTTAAAATCCAAATAATTCCCATTGAAGTATGACATAAGCCTAAGTCACAGTGACATTCCCGAATGGTCTCCCTGTATCTGCTGACTGCCCTACTACATATCAGTAATGTGTGGGTCTATTTGCCTTCTTTGACTCCAGTTATTCCTCAACCAATGAGAGTGTTTTACCCAACCTGGTTTCTATCAAATTATTGTTTACTCTCTTGACAAATTAAAATATCTTTGCAACCAGACTTGACAGATGAAATCCAAAAGAGTACTTACAGTCTTATCTTGAGTGTATATTGCTGCTGTTATTTTAAAATCAAAATAAAAAGATATTTTAACACACACACACACACACACACACACACACACACACACACACGGCCACTGAGTAACTGGGTTTTCTATTACTCCATGAGAGGAAAGAAATCGCTCTGGTCATTTTTCAAGTTGAGAATTCGGCTTCCTGAGTTCTGGGTAGTGTTCGGGTTTGTTTCAGATTACTTGAGTCAGGGCCCCCTGGCAATTACACTCTGGGATGTTGACCTCTTTCCAAGAATTGCTTAAAAAGTAGAGGAAAAGGATGAGTGAACTGACCTTAGCAAATTTAGATGAAAGAATTAGATGTCGTTTTCCAACTATAGTACATTGAGACTTGGCTGTCCAGGCTCTAGGTTTCCAGTCATCAAATGCTGAGTGCCCTTTAGACACAGGCATCCCCACCCCCTCCAGTGGATAGTAACACTACTGTATTTGATGAAGTCACAACACACAGGTCGTGACTTGCCATGGGATAAGAATTGTCTGGACTTACTTTGTGCAAGACGGGGCAGTTTTTCAATGTGTTTTTTAGTCTCTGTGGAACCTCTGCTGTTCAGTTACTGAGTCTGTGTTTCCATTAGCACCTTTGTGCTTTACCCAGCATCCTTCTCTCTCCATAAATCTGTGATGATGTTTCGGAGAAGACCCTCTGAAATTCTGGCCAAGCCAATCAGTCCGATTCAGCTAACCTTTGCTTTTGCTGACTAGTTCATCTTACCACTTCAGCAGCTGACGGTACTACATTTTATCTTGGGATTAACCAAGGTTCTGATAGAGCCACTTAGTAACAATTAGATGGGTTCCTTGGAGCTTACCTAAGACTGTTGAAAGAGAACTTTTAACTCATGTGTGGCTGAGTCACCCTTTGGGGGATCTCAAAAGCTCTTCAGTCCCTTCCTTTTTCCTGTCTGCCTTCCTTGATTAATTCAATCGATGGCTTCGAGTGTGTCAGGCTCTGCTGGGGGCTTTAGGGCACATGTCATGTGCAGGCTCCACGGGGCTGCAGGCTGCAGGCTACTCTGTCTTTTCTTTTGCCTCACCCTCCCCCCACCCTCCTCGGGGTTCCAGGGTACTTTCTTTAAAGGAAAATTGTCACGGTTTCACTTGGCTTTTTCACACCTCCCACTCTCTTCATCCACGCTGCCAGTCCAAGAGCAAGGCTAGGACTACTTAGGATGGCCTTGGTGATGGTGACGCACAGTGTGGGTGGGGGGAAAGCTCTCAGGCAAATGAGCGGGCAGAACATATAAGCACAGAAGATCGACAGAAGAGCATCAGGCAGAAATAGCAAGGAGAAAGCCAAGAGCAGGGCAAGGTGAGACAGGAAGAACATATCTGGGCCAGACAGAACCAGGTACCTGCCAGGGCCACCCACAGAGGGGTACCAGAGCTCAGTCCCAATTTCATGTGAGGTGTGGGATGTCACTCTAAACCTAAGTTAGGTGGTAAGTTCTGGCTTCCGTCTTCAGGCAAATGTAATCTGTGTCCGCTATCTAAAAAACGCCATATCCACCTTTTCCCTCGTGTTGTGGAATGTTACCAAAGTAGAAAAGAAGAAAAAAAAAATCCATAAATCTCTGCTGGTCCAGTTCTTTCTCGTTTTGTAAAGGGGCCCAGAACAAGTCCTCCACTTCTCCAGCCCACACGGAGTTCTCCCCGTGAGCCCTGCAGACGGCAGGCCTGAATCATGAAATCTACCCGTTAATCACCCTCCACCTCAGAGCGGGTGTGGGGCGGGGAGCCCTCCGCAGCACCTGGAGGCCTGAGAACTGGGCCCTGGGCCAGCTCTGCTCCTCTGCATGCTGGTTAGGTCACGGTCTCAATTTCCTCTTCAGCCTTGTTAGAGACACAGGCTAAACCTGTGCACGCTGACTCGCTCTAAAACTCGAGGTTCACAAATTTTCTGGTCGCTTGTTCCAAACCCTCTGGACCGAACTCTTGGTTCCTATTGCTTTCTCCCTCCCATCACAAGGCCTTTGTTTCCAGCAGGAGTGGATGGGGTAGCCCCTTTAACACACCGCTTGTCCCTTGGAGGTTCAGCAATTCCCACACTTCGGCAGCGGCATCAGGATCCCCGGAGGCTTGGGTGGAAACCCAAATTACTGTGTTGCCCTCCTGAGTATTGACTCAGCACTCTGGCCTCTGCACCTGTTTCTCTAACAAGATGCCAGGTGAAACTGTTGCTGCTGTTGCTGGCGGCCTGTGAATTGGGCCCATTTTGAGATCCACCAGCTTGCTCACATCACAGCTGGTGACAATATTTTATCTGGGTATTACCGTAACAGTTGGTACCTAAGCTCTCCTTGAGGAGGCATCTGTTTTTTTTGTTTGTTTGTTTAAAAAAAAAATACCTGGGAAATCCTGCTTGAGTTGGGTGACAGACACCTTTGGGTGTCAGCCAGCAGCAACAGACTATGAGTAGAAAGATGTACCTCAGAAGACAGTGATGAGGACCAAGAGGCCACAAGATTTGCCTCTCTAGACCCAAAGGCTTGGAGATCCCACAGGCTAGAACTAGATTTAGGGAGAGGCTGGAGTATGCGTTGCCTGATTTTCTGAGGGGCCGGAGACCCAGGAAGGTTTCTGGGGATGCTAAGGCTGAAGCCAAGCTCTCAGGGAGCTCTTAAAAATGTGGACAAGTCTTTATTTCATTAAGTGTTTTTATTTAAACTTTAGACCTTTAAAGAAAGAATAAACTGCTGGACGTGCTGGTGCACATCTTTAATCCCAGCACTCAGGAGGCAGAGGCAGGTGGATCTTAGTGAGTGTGATGCTAGCCTGAGCTACATAGTGAGTTCCAGCCAGGAGTACATAATGAGACCCTGATTTAAAAAAAAAAATACTGAAATTCCACTAAAATCACTGTAATTAAACTTATACCACATTGTACAAGAGCTGTGAACGTTTCAAATTTATAGATTTCTTTGATCTTTACCAAAGTCTTGTCAGAGCAAAAAGAGTAGAATTAATTGTTATTCCCAGAGGGAAACTGAGGCATAGGTAGATGGACGGTAAAACCACAGAGTCTAGGTCTACAGACAGA
>CABHPR010145743.1:33984-50398 GCA_902168415.1 Peromyscus melanophrys | reverse complement strand
AACATTTCTAGCACATATTTACACTTTTCACAAACTTATATTCAACATTTATACTTTTTACATATTTACAAGTAGCATGAATATCACTATACGTTTTTACACTCTTTACAAACTTATATTCAAAAGGAAGCTCCATAGAACAATTTTACAAACTTTAGCACATATCTAGAAGAGATTTCTTAACATCACTATACATATTTACAACTTATATGAATATCATTATACTTATTTATAGTTTTTACAAACATATTCAAAAGAAAACTCTATATAACTATTTTACAAAGTTTATCACATATCCAGAAGAGATTTCTTGACTGAAATATTTATATTATCTTCCAAAAGGACAGAGAGTTTGCAAATCATGATTACCATACTGAGCTACTGTGAAGGTCTTAGAAAAAAACTTCCCGTGCATCTATTAGCCCTCTGGAGGAGCATCATTGGAGCTGACATTCCTCTGTTCCACACTCCTCACCAAACTCAGATAGCTGTCAAGCTTCTGAGGGTACAATTTCCCCTTTCTTAATATTTTTAAAGTTGCATCTTAAGAGTGCCATGAGCTCTTTTAACAATGCCAATGTTCATCTCTTGGATCTCAAACACAACCCATGTTTCTTATGTGCCCATAAGATTTTTCCATACTAATGCAATTTCCCAGTGTATGGACCACTTTTCCTTGCTTTCTTAAGGGTTTCAAAATGAAAAGCATCATTACCATCTTAGTTACATCCTGACAGGCATCATGTGTTTCTTTTTTTAGGGAAGTAAAGCTAAACTTTCTAGCAGTGCTTGGATAAAAGCAGTATTTTTTATTTTTCTGAAATAGCAGAGGTTTTTGGCAGTGCAGTACCAGCATATTTCCCTTGGTCTTTTTGTTGTTCTATTACTGGGAACATTTAAAAGTTTTTAGGCAGTCTATCTGCCTTTTCTCTGGTTCTGCTTGCCTATGCCACCTAGCTTTTATGGACTATATTTCCCAAGCTGCCTTTCTCTATACAGCATCACAATGTTACAAACTACATATCTAAAGCTCCCTTTTGGGTCCAGGAGAAAACTCAACTGAGGCCAATTGCCAGCTGCTGCTTTGCCATGGGATGTTTTTCACCTTTCCTAAGCTCATATTAGGACACCTACATTACTGTTCAACAAATATACCTCCCTAATCAGATTTTTAAGAACTTTTTCAGAGAGATTTTCTCCCAATCGGCCTTCTACTTGCCCCTGCTTGTCCTTTTGCCCAACGTACAGAGTCCCTGATGTCTCAGGCATAGCTCAGTTTCTCTGCTAACTGCTTTTCTGTTCTGGGGATAGGGACTTGTATCCCCTGTTCTGTACAGCCAAATTTTGCCTCAGCTTTTATCATATTGCAGCTACTGCTAGGAACCCAGACCCTGCTTTTTTTTTTTTTCATTGCAGGGAGGATCCCAAAGCCTCCACTGATTCTTTCAAGCCAGCAGCCCCTCAAGGGTCCCACACTTTCTCTGCTGCAGCTCCACCCTGAGGGGAAGCTGTCCCTGCTCAGCTCTCCACCTGTACTTTCTTGAGTGTAGGCTCTGTCCACAGGAGATTCTAGTTTTGCTAATACTAGCTTGAAGAGGAGATAGGACTAGGAGAGAAGATTTGCCATGTTTCAAGAGGTTCCCCCCTCTAGGGCAATTACAGGTGATTTCCCCATTCTGATAGATGTTATTTCCAGGTGAATCTAATTTTTCCTTTACAGGAAGGAAAGAAATCTGAGAAGGAAAGACCTTAAACGCTTTCAGTTTTTGAGAGAAAGGTTACTAAGTTTTTTAAATCTTTCAATTCCTCCTTTGTCTGCCTCAGGGGGAAAAATGTTTTCTACCACTCAGTGCTTAAAACTAAGCTTTCCACAGGCCAAAAGCTTCCACAGGTATCTTTTTCTGCCTGTTTTCCTTGAGGTGTTCTTTCATGACTCCAATTTTTCCCTAGGAGTTTGTGTTCATAGTACCATAGTTGGAAAATCAAGGACATAGTTCCTATGTCTTGTTGCTATCTTATCCTAAGTTTTTTTCTGTACTATATTCCTATATTCTAACTTATATTTTTTCCTTAATTTTTATAGACAGGAATTAAGGGAGAGAAAATGAGAAACTTAGATAAAGAGAGATACTCACTGCAGCATAACTTTTCACTTTGGCATTTCTTTTAGCCATCTTACTTTATCATTACTCCTAAAAATAGAATACCCCCGTGTTCATTTCACCACAAGACTAGACATGCCCAACTGCTTCCTATGGGGTTCTAGCTCCCCTTTCACCAAGTCCCTTGTCCTTGTTCCTGGCACCATCTGTGGGAGGTCTACTCATTTCTCTGTGGAAGACCTGCTCCCACTTTTTCCCCAGGGTACTCTTGAGGAGGGAGGAGTGAGAAATGTTCAGAAAGATAGAGGGGAGAAAACAGATAGAAAAACAGGATCACATCAGGAGGGCCTGGATCAATATTCAACAGCCCCTTATGTCTCTTCAAAAGAGCTTTTTATAGGAATGCCAAGGCAAGGAGCAAAAGACCTAGCATGGCCAAGTGCAGATGCTTCCAATCACCTGGTAATCATGCACGTGGTCAAGCCATTGTCTAATGCAGCCCTGCTGGGTAAAGCAAGCTCAGATCTCACTAGGAAACCTCTGTGGGCCTTCACATGCAAATACACTCAGAGATAGTAGACAGCAGGAAATAATCAAACTCAGAGCTGAATTAAAAAAAAAATTGAAACAAAGAGAACAATATAAAGATTCAATGAAACAAACAGTTGGTTCTTTAAGAAAATCAACAAGATAGACAAACCTTTATCCAATCTAACTAAAAGGGAGAGAGTGAATACACAAACTAACAAAATCAGAAATGAAAAGGAGACATAACAACAGACACTGAAAAATTTTAGAGAATCATTAGGTCATACTCCACAAAACTGGAAAATGTAAAAGAAATGAACACTTTTCTTGATAGGTACAACTTACAAAATTAAATCAAGACCAGATAAACAATTTAATAGAACTATAACCCTAAGGAAATAGAGGCAGTCATTGAAAGTCTCCCAACCAAAAAAAGGCCAGAGTCTGATGGTTTTGTGCAGAATTCTACTAGAATTTCAAAGAAGAGCTAATACCAATACTTCTCAAATTGTTGCATAAAATAAAAAGAGGAAGACTGACAAGTGTTTTATGAAGCTACAGTTGTAATGATAACCAAACCACACACAGATGCAACAAAAAAAGTTGCAGACCAATTTCCCTCATGAAATTCCATGCACAAATAATAAAGTATTAGCAAACTGAATCCAAGAACACATAAAAATATCATCCAATATGATCAAGTAGGCTTCATACCAGAGATGCAGGGATGATTCAACATATGAAAATCTGTCAATGCAATCCATCATATAAACAAACTGAAAGAAAAAAAACACATGATCGTCTCATTAGATGCTGAAAAAGTCTTTGACAAAATCCAATAAGCCTTCCTAATAAAGGTCTTGGAGAGATCAAGAATACAGGGAACATACCTAAACATAATAAAGGCAATTTACAGCAAGCCGACAGCCAACATCAAATTAAATGGAGAGAAACTGAAAGTGATTCCACTAAAAATCAGGAACAGGACAAGACTGTCCACTCTCTCCATATCTCTTCAATATAGTACTCAAAGTCCTAGCTAGAGCAATAAGACAATAAACACGATAAAGGGGACACAAATTGGAAAGGAAACTTTTGCTGTTTGCCAATGATATAATTGTATACATAAGTGACCCGAAATATTCTACCAGGGAACTCCTATAGCTGATGAACATCTTCATTAATGTGACTGGATACAAGATTAACTAAAAAAAAAAATCAGTAGCTCTCCTATATACAAATGATGAATGGGCTGAGAAAGAAATCAGAGAGACAACACCCTTTACAATAGCCACAAATAATATAAAATATCTTGGGGTAACTCTAACCAAACAAGTGAAAGATTTATATGACAAGAACTTTAAGTCTCTGAAGAAAGAAATTGAAGAAGATATCAGAAAATGGAAAGATCTCCCATGTTCATGGATAAGCAGGGTTAACATAGTAAAAATGGCGATCTTACCAAAGCAATCTGCAGACTCAATGCAATCCCCATCAAAATCCCAAACAATTCTTCACAAACCTTGAAAGAATAATATTCAACTTTACATGAAAAAAAAAAAAAGACTCAGGATAGCTATAACAATCCTGTACAATAAAGGAACTTCTGGAGGCATCACCATCCATGACTACAAGCTCTACTATAGAGTTATAGTATTAAAATCGGCTTGGCATTGGCATAAAAACAGGTTGATCAATGGAATTGAATTGAAGTCCCTAACATAAATCCACACACCTGTGAACTCGTGATTTTTGACAAAGAAACTAAAATTATATGATGTAAAAAAGAAAACATCTTCAACAAACGGTTCTGATATAACAGGATGTCAGCATGTAGGAAGAATGAAAATAGATCCACATCTATCGCTATGCACTAAACTCAAGTCTAAGTGCATCAAAGACCTTAGCATAAATTCAGTTACACTGAACCTGATTGGAACTAACCTTGAATGCATTGGCACAGGAGACTACTTCCTGAACATAACACCATTAGCTCAGATGCTGAGACTGACAATTAATAAATGGGACCTCAGGAAACTGAAAAGATTCTGTAAGGCAAAGGACACTGTTGATAAGACAGAACAGCAGCCTACACAATGGGAAAATATTTTCACCAACCCCACATTTGACAGAGGGCTGAGCTCCAAAAAATATAAATAACTCAAGAAACTAGAAATCAAGATACCAAATAATACAATTAAAAAAATGGAGCACATATCTAAACAGAGAATTCTCAACAGAAGAATCTCAAACGGCCAAAATACACTTAAGCAATTGTTCAACATCCTTAGTCATCAGAGAAATGCAAATAAAAATGACTCTGAGATATCATCTTACACCTATCAGAATGGCTAAGATAAAAAACACTGACAGCTTATGTGGGACAGGATGAACTAAAAATCAATCTACCTCAATATCCAGCTATATCAGTCTTGGATATACCCAAAGGATTCTCAGTCATACCACAAGGACACTTGCTCAGCTATGTTCATAGCAGCACTATTTGTAATAGCCAAAATATGGAAATAACCTAGATACCCTTCAACTGAAGAATGGATAAGGAAAATGTGGTACATTTACACAATGGAGTATTACTCAGCTGTGAAAAACAAAGACCTCATGAAATTTGCAGGTAAATGAATAGAACTAAAAATAAAATCATCCTGAGTGAGGTGACCCAGACTCAGAAAGACAAGCATGGTATGTACTCACTCATAAGTGGATATTAGGAGTAAAGTACAGGAAAAACATCCTATAATCCACAGCCACAGAGAGGCTAGACAACAAAGAGGGCCCAAAGAGGGATGCATGGATTTCCCTAGGAAGGGGAACTAGAATACACATCCTGGGTAAACTGGGGGCAGGAGATGAGGGGAGTTTATAGGGAAGATGAGAATTTGAGGGAGTGAGTTAGGTGGGCTAGGCATGGTAGGCGGGTTGGAGGTAGGACTGAGGGAGTGAGTGGGGAGGGGACATCTTGATGAGGGGCCATTTTGGGGAGGATTGGGGAGAATCCTGCAACCAGGGAAACTCCCAGGAATCCACAAGGATGACCCCAGCTAAGACTCCTAGCAATAGTGGAGAGAGTGACTGAACTTGCCATCTACTGTAATCTGATTGGTGATTACCCTAGTTGTCATCAGAGATAGTCTACCCAATAACTGATGGAAGCAGATGCAGAGATCCACAGCCAGGCACTGGGCTGAGCTTTGAGAGTCCTCCTGAAGAAAGGGAGGAGAGATTATAAGAACCATGGGTGTCAAGGTCATGAAGGAGTAACCCATGTAGACAGATGACCTGAGCTCCTGGGAAGACATGGACTCTCGACCAACACTTAGGGAGCCTCCTTGGGACCAACCTAGACCTTTTGCATGTGTGTGACAGTTGTGTAGCTTGGTCTGTTTGTAAGACTATTAGCTGTGTGATTGGGACATGTTCCTGGCCCTTTGCTGGCTTTCGGGAATCCCCTTGCTGTATTACCTTGTCCAGCCTTTTTGCAGAGGGAGGAGCTAGGTCCTACCTCAACCTGATTAAACCATGCTTTGTTCAAGCCAGTGGGAGGCCTGTTCCTTTCTACATGGAAATGCAGGAGGAGTGGATGGGGAGGGGGTAGATGGGAGTCTGGGTGATGAAATGGGAGGAGAGGAGGGAGGGCAAACTGTGGTCAGTATATAAAGTAAATGAAAAATGTTAATTAAATAAATATTTTTTAAAAATTTGTTTAGTTAATATAACAAATAGACTAATTAAGTTTGGATTATAGAGATGCAATGAGGTGAGTGGTATTTGGCAACTCTCTGTAGTACTTCCAGTTTGAACATCTAAAATTCTTTGAAAAATTAAAATGCTTCCAAAAGTATGACTTGTATTCAACTTGAAAATAGAAGAAACGGGTCATTAACAGAGTCTACGAATGCTGCATTTTTAAAGATATGAAGTTGAAGGTTAACAGGATCATTTGAAACTAAAATTTGTTAGTAACTGTTCAGAAACTGAGATTTCTAAAGAATCCTTGGCTTTTTTTTTTTTTAAATTGTAGTGTCATTTATAAATCCTTGTATTTCTTTATTGCAAAAATGACACTGGCTTATTCTGCTGCAATTAATTGGTATCTTTGCTTATCACAAAATTTTGTTTCAGTTGTCTAAGTCAATAGCTGTAATAAAGATGACTGTAGCCACTGCAGTTTTTTTTTTTTTCAAAATGAAACATTTCTTTAAGAATACATTGTGAGTGGTAATTCAATTACTCATGACTGTATTTAGATGACATAGTGTGACTCTCCATACAGACATGATCCAAGACAAAAAAATAAAAGGTCAACAGATAGAGTCTTTCCAAAGTTATTGTCTATAGGCCACCAAGGTAGAAAAAGAAAAATATGCTTAAGAATGGCTATTTTAATTGTAGATTGCTGGTTGGAGTCTCCATTGATATTTATACAAATAGCACTTTAAAACATGTAATAACAAAAGTGAATATTGGCAACTCTCTTGCCTTTTGCAGCTGTTTTCATAGGACTTTACTAGGTAAAGTTCTGGAATGTTTCTCCATATTTTGTGGTCTGGCTCAACCAATGTTTTTATAACTTTGTGTCTATGTCAAAGGTCCTCTGCGGGAATTCTGTGGGAAATATGCAGACTGACCTGCACATAAGGAACAAGGCAAACATCACAGCATGGGATGAGAGGGAAGTTAAAATGAAATGTTTGCAGCTCTGTGCTTGGTTCTTTCAAAATCTTTCCATAGGCAGTGTGTGCTATGTTGACAGAGGAATCCCATTTTTACAGTTCAGGCACTGTTTAGAATTAGACACTGCCCAAGCATGATTCTCTTCAGATTCAGAATCCATTAAGCATTGTGTGAAAATAACCAGGGGATTTGAGACTTCACCACTTAAACCAATTTTTCTTTTGCTGTAAAATACCAAAGTAGGGGGTGGGAAAGGTAGGCTGTCTTTCCCAATCACTGTGATCTGATGTCTTAGTAATAAATGGGATCCAAAATGCGCTGTCAGAGGTCAATGTCAAATCTTCACTGCTAGCTGATCAGCTGCCAACATTATCACTGACTGTTGCCTTTAACAACAGAAAGAATGTCGACATAGAATTATGAGCTTTTCTATTTGCTCAAGTTCTCTGAGATCTATTAAAACTTCCACCCCTTTGAAAAGAAAAGGTCCCCAAACACTTTTTAAAATGATACATAATTTTAAAACAATGTAACCATTACATATTTTTATGACAAAATAGAAAGTAGTGATTTTTAAGGAGAATAATTTTGGAAGACACCGTAAGAGAAGGGTGCATGTACTATGTTGGAGTCTCTCTTACATGAGGACTTTTATTCATTTTGTTTCCAAATTATCAACTTTGTTAAGTTCTTAGGGGTTCAATTTAAAATAAGGATAGGCAAAGTAAATGAACATAAAATTAATTAAAAAAAGATAAGAATAACAGGAACTGCAGCTTTCTCTTTTATGGCTTACTGTGTTTGAGTGCTAATTAAAGTCAAGCTACAAACCTGATAACAGATTCAACATTCCCATCTTGCTGTCCTTAAGTGATAGGCAATGAAAGGAAGTTTCTTCTACCCACATAATATGGACTTGCATGGACTTCCTTCTGTGGCTCATCACAGTCTATTGGGCAGGTATGAGGAAGTGAAGCTTTCTATTGCTAGGTCTTTGTTTACTGATTGACTTAAGAAGCACAATCCTTTACTTTTATAATAGCATTCTAAGGTAAATGACAAACAAACATGAAAACTATAAGTGAAAAGAGAAACGTTTTGAAACCAAGCAAGTATTTCTCACCTGTTGATAGTTTGATTTGATAAACAGTGTTTGCTTAGGAATATTTCCCACAGAATATCTGATAAAATTTTAATTTTGCTAATAAATAGAAAAACCTCCCTACGTTCCTGAATATGGATGAGGGTTGTAACAGGAAAAAATTGTACTAACAAAAGAAAACAATATAAAACTCACAGGAAAAAAGTAACATTGACCAAACACACTCAAACACACACACACACACACACACACACACACACACACACACACACACACACACCAAGGTTGTCTTCCTCATCCCTCTTAGATGCTGTGATACTTTGTGAACAAACAATGTCTTATTTTACCAATCTTACTTTATAGTTTTTAGTTTTTCAGCACTTATTTCTACCTAATAACTGCAAATATTCTGCCACTTCTCATAAGTCATACTGAAGAATTACATTTTTACCATTGTGAAAATTGAGATTAACCATCTCTATTCATAATTTCTAGTTCTGGAGGGGATGTGGGTGGAATTTAGAGGGGGGAGCAGAAGAAGAGAAGGGGTGAAACAGGGATTGATATGTAAAATGAAAAAATTTTAAATAAAAATACTCATTAAGTCATTATGGGATGGATGGGTGTGTGTGTGTGTGTGTGTGTGTGTGTGTGTGTGTGTGTGTGAACAGCAGCAGTAAACAGATGATCGATCAATAGATCAGTGGCATCTGAAAATTATAGGAAAAGTTTGAGAGTAAATCAGTTATTTTTCCCCAATGAAGATAATTTAACATAAATGCTCAGTGTGAGCCAATGAGAAGGAAAGATTTTAAAGAACAATTAGGAGAGCACTTGGATAAACAAATGCATTTAGCTATCTAAACCAAAGAAAGGCATTTGACTCTTGACAGCAAGAAGATAGTATGGAAGATGGAGCTATAACAAATGTGAGTTATCAATTTATAATAAATAAATTCACTAAAAGTGAATGAGGAAAGATTTGTTCCTCTGTTTTGCATCATTCATGTCCTTACAAACTTTAAAAAATAAAATCACTGTAAAATACAAAAAAATAAGAAAATACTGAATATAAAATTTCAATGAAATTTAGTTTATTTTCAAACATCACATTTTTCACGCTATTTTTCCAAAGGCTAAATATAAAAAAAGAACCAAATTATTCACTTTCACAATTCAGATTATCAACTGAAAAGACAGTCAATAAATTTTTAAAAATTTTAATTTCAGAAATTGATAAAGTAAACAGATATACACACACACACAGGCACACACAAACCAGAAACACAAAGTAGATGCTGCACAAAATTAGGGAAACATTTTTACAAAAGACACATACTTTCTTGAATATATAAATTTAAGTAGTGAAACAAACTTCTTTTAAAAATTACTAGATGTAAACAACACTTGTTTACATAATCCAATAAAGTATTTTCACTAGGCCTAAGTGAAGAAATTTTTGGTGCATTCTTTTTCAATTATTTTTAAAGGTAATAAATAATAAAATTAGTATAAAAAATAGGAAGTTATATGTGGTCATATACTTGTATATCAACATAATCTCTATGAAACAGTATAAAAATTGAAAAGTTGTGAGAATTTGAACTTTTAAAAATTGCTATGATGATATAGAAGTCACATCTTGTCACTGTTTTATCCAGCTGCAAGCAATATTCTGGTGGTAAATGACTACCTATCAAACATTTTATAAAGTCGTAAGCATTGTTTATTCAAATAAAATCTGTAATTCAGGTCCTGAGTTTTACTAGATGTGTTGTACATGTTCAGTAGTCACCAGTAGCCAGCAGTTACCAAATTAAATATCTTGTCAACAAAGCATTGCAACATAACAAGAGGTCCTACTGAAGAATTCTTTTAAAAGATAACAGACAATTTTACTCCAACCTCATAAAACATATGAAAATTGCCACCATTGTAGGACCCACATAATCAAATGGTATGTGGGAAGAATATAATTCTGCTGTTGCTTTAAGAATGACTGACTGAACAAATAGATTTCTAAGAAAGGATGTAATATTCTGGCTAAGAGGGCATGCGCCCATCTTTTATTGAAAGTAGAATGTGAATATACTCTCATAATCAACCTAAAGTCAAATTTTGAAAGAATTTTATTAACATGAATGTCTCTGTAAAAGTTGAAATAGCATGGTGACCTCTACATAACTAGAGACTGTAGAGATGAAGAAAGAAAGACATGGATGAGATAAGAATGAATTAATTAATAGCCTTCAAGTTCCTTTGATTAACCAGTCATGGATTTTCAAAATTAATTTGTATAAGGTGATATGCTTTTTTATTCTACACCTGTGAAATGATGATAACTTTTGAAATATAAAACATTTATTTAGGTTATTATTTCCCTGAGGGTGAGAGTTTAATTTCACACAAATTTCAAAAGGACAACTGATACTGGCGTCCTTCAGTGATGTTAATTACCTCAAGAGTAGGGCTTCAATGATAGCCCAGTAGGAAAAGTGTTTGCCAAACAAGCATGAAGATCTGAGAGTGTATACACAGAATCCATGTAAATTTCTGTCCAAGTAGATTGTATTTTTTGTTGTTGTTGTTTTTTCGAGACAGGGTTTCTCTGTGTAGCTTTGCGCCTTTCCTGGAACTCACTTGGTAGCCTCGAACTCACAGAGATCCACCTGGCTCTGCCTCCCAAGTGCTAGGATTAAAGGCATGCGCCACCAATGCCCGGCGTAGATTGTATTTATAATCCTGGTGTTCCTACTCTAAGATACAGGGTGGAGCCAGGAAAATTGTCACAACTTCAGAAGTTAGCTCACCTGGGGTATATAGTAGAGAACAACACAAGAGAAACTCTGTCTTATGACATAGAAACATAGGATAGAGATATAATAGGATAAAAGGGTAGATTATTGAGCCTACTTTTAAAGAGCAACTTGTTTAAAATGTTTTACATTGCTATAGATTTTAGTTTATTGATACAAATTAACAGTTAATTTTGTTATGCTGTGTGTATATTTCTACTCTTGTTTAAGGTATTATGTTTGCATAACTCACTTAAATTGTCATGGATAATTAAGAAATACAGATTAATAATGTCTTCTATGATAATCAAACTTATAGTCATGTGACGTTTTCTAGGTATACATAGATATAATTCAGTTAGGTAGGTAATCTTCAAACACTTCAAAGACCTACAAAATATGGCATTTAAAATGTTTTAAAAACTTAGACTTTCTGGACAGTGAGACCTGTCTGCTCGTAGCAGCACTGATTTACTTCAAAGAGAAAGATGGGCATTGAAGAAACTCCATATAGAGTTTATCTTCTTCTTGGTAAAATAGCCATTTGGGCAAGAATCTGTTCTTGCCTGGACTACTTAAAAAATGTTGTGTCGACTGGACATGCAGTCCATGGACCCATGGGAAGGGGATCACTGAACTTTGCAAGACAAAATGGGCCTTCAGGTTTGTGCTTCACAGAAGAAACTGCCAGATATTCTACAGGACACAGAGAGAAGCGGCTGGGAGAATCTAGGCTTGTGGGTAAAGAATGGATGCCCCAACATCGTTGCAAAAGAACTTTGGGTAACTGTCCAGACAGGCAACTGTCTCTGTCATTCTAGAGTTTTGGAAGTTGTTTACAATGCCCCTCCTATTTACTTAGGTAATATTATATCCTTCTGGAGTCTTTGATATTGTTGAAGACTAGATAATTATGGTCTTCCTTGATTATGATAAGAGATAAGGTAGATATGAAACCTTAGACTCACAAATATAGGATAAATAGAATATTTTCTTTGAATTTGCCAAATATAAATAGACTAGATATTGTGACTGTTAATTCTTGCTTGATAACTTTTGTTATATAAAATTTTACCATGTTAAAATTAATTTCCTTTTTAATTAAACAGAAAAGGGGAAATGCTATGGAATAGTGCTTTTGTAAACTGGTTTAATAACGTGCTAATTGGCCAGTAGCCGGGAAGGAAGTGTAGGCGAAACAAACAGACAAGAAGAATTCTGGGAAGAGGAAGGCTGAGTGAGGAGCCGCCAGCCCACCATCCAGGAAGCAGCATGTAATGACACACAGCAGGCCGTGGGACTGCAGGGCCCAGGGAGGACTGAAAAAACTTCAGCTACAGTCTTAGACAAGGCAGAAGGTGAAGAGACACTTGATGTATCTGTCTGGCCTTCACACTGTGGTAAGTGAACACATGAACACACACACACACACACACACACACACACACACACACACACACACACAAACACTTAAAAGTAAAAATGGTTTTTTTGAGACAGAGTTTCTTTGTGAAGTTTTGGTACCTGTCCTGGATCTCGCTCTATATATCAGGCTGGCCTCGAACTCACAGGAATCTGACTGGCTCTGACTCCCTAGTGCTGGGATTAAAGGCGTGTTCCACAGCCACATGGCTTATATTGGCTTTTTAATTCATATAAGAAATATTAAGTGTCCCTGTAATCTAATTTCTGAAGCGTTATAGCAAGCAACAATGCCTTTTATGATTGCATTTGCTTTGGGGGGGGGGTAGTGATTGATTGGTTATATTCTGTAGTGTAATGTTATAGATGGTCCTCAAGTGGCAATGTAATTAAGAATTTGACCCTTTTCCCCAAAATATGGATGGAAAAAAGTTCAGAAAATTCTAAAGAGCTACAGTAACAATATGAAGTTCTTTAAGCGATGCCTTCTGTTTCCAGGGGTGAGCAGCACTAACTAAAAGATGACCTGGGGGATTGTAAATTATGTTTCATAAGTAAAATTAGTAGTTTCAATTTAAAACCAGTTTCAGTATGTACCACAAACTATCAGCTTGTGTGTGTGTGTGTGTGTGTGTGTGTGTGTGTGTGTGTGTGTGTGTGTGTATTTTCTGAAAGCGGATTAGAATTTTATTTACAGTTATAGTCTATAACACATCAATTTTTCTGTCAATGTGACAGAACATCAGGAATAAAAACTGAATGAAAGAAGATTAATTTTGTTTGTATTTTTTAAAAAATTAATCTGTGGTTAATCGACTCCAATTCTCCTGGGTCCGTGGTTAGGCAGAACATGGTGTTGTGGCATGTGGTAAAGAAAACAGGAAGCTTAGTTCACGACACCCAGGAAGAAGAAAGAAGTGACAGGAAGGGTCTGGGGCAAGTTATTTCCCAAGAGGAATGCCTTCTGCCATTACTTCTTCCATTCAGGCTCCACCCTCTGAAGTCCTACACCTCTCAGAATAGTTGGGGATCAAGAATCCATGTTATTTGCAAGGACATTTTTTTATTTAAATCATAATATATACTAAATCAATGAAGTAAAATGTTAAATAGTAATAACACCCACAAAATGATGTGTGTTCATATATAGTTAGTTAATTATAAAGTTAATCTAGCCAAGTGTTCTGAGGATCCACACATTTTTTAGTAGTTTAAGATTCCAGTGTATTAAATAGTAATTTTTACAGCTTTCATTGAATTTATTCTTTGATAATTTCACACATGTATACATACAGTGAATTATGATTGCTATTCCCTCTACTCCTTACCCCTAAAGCCCTTACCTTTCTACAAGTCTCCTTGACCTATTCATGTCTTTTCATCTGATTTTTTTGGCTTGTTGAGTTAGTCAGTGTCATTTGTTTGACCATGGATGTGGTTGAAAGTCTTTTTATTACTATAGTCCACTATAGAAGTAAAAAAGAAGCTACCTTTGAAAGATAAGGTAATCTAGGGATGTGGAGATCCATAGATTAGGAAACAGTTTATGACCACATCAATTTAGCAGAATAATAGTACTTAAGTCTCATCACATCCATAGCCATTGGACCCAGCTAGTCAAGATTTTGACCCAATTCACAATAAGAGACATGTAGTCTATCTTATGGAGTTGACTTTAAGGACAAATAAAAAGTACTGTGTTACAACAACATTTGTGCCAATATTGCACAAATGGGAATATCTTTCTAGACCAAGTCCTTATTAAAGCTCACAGTGTTCCTCAAAAATCAAACAAACAAAAGCTGGATAACCAAAACAATCATGGCGATAAAAGATTGGCTGTAGTTATCAGTAGTGTGATATTGGCATAAATACCAACACATTTATCAATGGACTGTAATTGAAGACCCAGACATAATCCTACAAACCTATAGATACGTTTTTATAAAGAATCCAAAAATACACACTGGAAAAAAAGACAGCATCTTCAACAAATAGTGTTGGAAAAACTGAATGGCTGCGTGGAGGAAAATGAAGATAGATTTGTGTCTGTCACATGGGGGAAAATTGAGCTCTAAATAGATCAATGACTTCAACATAATACCAGATACCCTGACTCTGTTAGAAAAGAAAGTAAGAAATCAGTTTGGTCATTGGCACAGTTTTGCCTTTATCTCTTTATAATGCTATATTCATTTCCCATTGTTTGGAAGTCCCTCTCCTAACCTCCACAACCTGGTCCCTTACTAGCTACCTAAACTCTGTGATTATTCTAACTGAAATTTATATATTTAAGAACTTAAAAGTGAATTTCCACATATAAGAGTAAACAAGCAGTATTTATCACTTGGATTGTGGGTTACCTCATTCAGGAAAATTGTTTCTACCTCTGTCCATTTACCTGAAAATTTCACAGTCATTTTTCTTAGCAGCATAATAATATTCTTTGATGTAAGTGTACTACATTTTCATTACCAGTTGTGGAGGTCTCTGCAAACACAAGGGCTGACAAAACATGACATTATGGAATACAAGGATTAAATGAGGAGTGGAATAGAAGGACAGAGTAGAGAAGAGAATATGAGAAGGAACAACTAAAACTAAATGCCTTTGGAAAAGCAATGGAAACATACAACACTTGATAAGCTTCCTAAATACACACATATAGGAAAGAAATTTCAATGAAGGCAACATATAATAATGATGGAGACAAGGCCCAATATAAATACCTTATTTAACTGTGTAAAACCCTAATGTTGGGAATGTGTTACATCTCATTGAGTCATTAGCCAAAAGCTTCCTGTTGACACCTTCTAGAAAAAAAAAATCTCACAAGCTATTGTCAAGGTTTCCCTGCACAAACTGATGGTAAGTTCTTATTACTGAAGATATCACTTACTTACGTCATTAAACATAGAATAATTGAACTTATGTCCACCTAGATACTTCACCTCTACTGACTAGTATTCACTATGCTGGAAGGCACTTTGCATTATGCAGGAGGAGAAAGGTAGTGATCCATATCACTCAGCCACATACCTTGCAATCTACAACAGTAGGCTACCTGCAAGATACACTGTTGCTAGAGTGGCATACATATTTTAGAAGTAACCAAATTCTTTTTTTTATTGGATTCAAGGCCCACTCGATTATTCAGAATCCGTATTCAACAATGGTAAAGTGGCAATGAAATGACACCTAGTAATATACTATGTATCTGTAGATCTGTGCATAACTCAGCCTTCATCATGAAGCTTCTTGTTAGAGTATATGATAATTAACAAAGACCCCAAAATGTAGGTTGTTTCCATTCCTCTTGGCTTCTCACCAGAAATAGTTGGTAAAGGCATGTTATTGAAGATACCACATATTTTGGGAGGCACCTATACTGATCACTAATGTGATAACTTCCATTTGGTTTGCAAGATACAGAGAAATCAGGCTGGAACTGAGCTTGGTTGGTTTCCTAGTGAAGAGAGAAGCTATTTAGGCTGCTGAGGAAGAAAAGGTATAACTGACATTATCTACTTGTGAATTCTATAAACTATAATTCCAAAAGTTCAGGGAAGATTTGTAGATGGGTACAGCAATGGCATGACTATTATGGGGTAACCAACTCCTCTGTAATTTGATATGAACCAGATTCCATAAAAGGAAATTATGCCTTGCAATATAAACTTGATTAAAAGAAAAGAGAAAGGAAAGAAGAAAGGAGGTAGTTTAGATAGATAGATAGATAGATAGATAGATAGATAGATAGATAGATAGATAGA
>CABHPR010145743.1:19855-33974 GCA_902168415.1 Peromyscus melanophrys | reverse complement strand
AGATAGATAGATAGATAGATAGATAGATAGATAGATAGATAGATAGAAAACTGGTGGCTGAAGAAGGACTAGGCTCTAGGTAGATTGTGAATACTACACTTCAGTCAAATTGTCATGGTACCAAGATTCCTTCTAAATATTGATTTATATTAAGCAGAAAAATGAAACTGCATCCTTATATCTCATCCTACACAAAACTCAACTACAAATTTATCTATAACTTCCACATAAGATCTGATACTCTGCTGAGCCTAGTGGTACATGCCTTTTATCCCAGCACTGGAGAGGCAGAAGTAGATGGATCTCTGTGAGTTCAAGGACAGCTTGGTCTACATAGTGAGTTCCAGGACAGTTAGAGCAATATAGGGGGATCTTGTCTCAAAAACAAACAAACGAAAGATCTAATACATTGTATGTGATAAAGAAGAGAAAAAAAAGAAGGGAATACATCTTAATTTACAGGGGAACAGGAAGAATTTTCCGAACAAGACTCTTAAAATCCATCAATTGACAAATGGTAAGTTATGCAACTAAAACACATCTGTATAGTAAAGAACACCATCATGTGAGTGATGAGGCTGCCTAAAAAACAAAAAAGGAGAAGAAACTTTTACCAGATATACATATGGCAGAAGAGTGGTGTGTAGAATATACACAGAATTAGAAAAACTAAACACCCAGAAAACATACAACTAAATTAAAAATTAACATATGGAACTACCAAAGAATTAGAAATGGCTAAGAAATACTTTGTAAAAGCTCAACATATTTAGCTAACAGGAAAATAAAAATTAAAACTACTTTCTTTTCACCTCATTCAGAATGGATAAAATTTCTATATAAAAGTTTTTATACAATATAGTTTGATTGTATTCTTTGCTCTTCACCAAATCCTCCAGATCCTTCCCACTTCTCCATATACCCAACTTTGTGAGCTCTCTCTCCCCTTCTCTCTCTCTTTATTGCACTTTCTCTCTCTCAATGAAGAAAAGCAAAACAAAAAAAGCCCAAACACACACAAAATGCAGTAAGATTTAAAAAAATGCTAAAACAAAACAAAAAGCAAACAAAAAACATGAGTTATAAACTACTTCTGGCATGTGTTTGTTCTTCCCTAGAGTGTAGGTGATATACCCAGCCTCAATATATTAGAGAAAAATACTGTTTTCCCTTTTTTAGCAGATACCAACTACAAATAGCTTCTTGGTAATAGCTGGGGCTTTAGTCCTCTACTATTTCTCTGTGCTGGGATTTTGTCTAGTCTGTACTTTCTATTTTCTTGGCTTCTATCAACCTTTCAAGCTAAATATCAAAAAAAAAGATTTAATGCTAGAATCTAGGATTTAAATGCTAGAGAGGGCCCTTGCCACTTGTCTTATGGGCCAGAGTTACCTCAGTATAATTTTTCCCCATTTCCATCCATTTAACTTTAAATTCCATAATTTCCTTTTTCTTTATAGCTAAATAAGATTCCATTGTGTATAGGTATCATATTTTCATTGTCTATTCATCTGTTAATGGGCATCTTGGCTGTACACTTTTTAGCTATAAAGCAACATTGAACATGGTTGAGTAAGTTTCTGTGTAGTAAAATATAGGTTCTTTTAGTTATATACTGAGATGTGGTCCATATAGGCCATGGACAGTGCTTTCCAAAATGGAGAAATGTTGATACTCTTCCCATTAAAATCTGGAACAAGAAAATGATGTTTACTCTTGTAACTCCTATTCAATATAGAACATTAAGACCTAGCTAAAACAATAAGACAAGAAAAAAATAAAAGGGATACAAATAGAAAAATATATTAAACTATCTCTATTTGCAGATTATATGACTATATGCATAAAAGAATCTAAATTTTGAACAAGAAAATTATTTGATATGATAAATATTTCCAGCAAAGAATATAAAATTAGTATATAAGAATCAGTAGTGACAAAGAAATTAGAGAAACCATCTCAGTAGTCACGATAGCCTTCACTGAATATGAGATGATAAATATAACCAAGAGAATGAAGGACTTCTACAATTAAAATCCAAAAACTCTGAAAAAAGATACTGAGCAAGACACTAGAAGATGGAAAGACCTCCCCCATTCATGGATCAGAGGAGTTAATAATGAGACAAAGAACCATGTGCTCAAAAGATCCAAGGAATTCCAATCAAAATCCCAACAAAAAAATGTTAAAAAAAAAAACTGTAAGAATGTTATGGCAGCATAAGAAAACCCGTAAAGCCAAAGGAAACCTCTGCAATAAATGTGCTAGAGGTTCATAATACCTGACTTCAAATTATTCTATGTAAACATAGTAATCAAAGCGACATGGCACTGATATCACAGAAATGTAAACCTGTGGGGTACAACAGACGACTCACACGTCATTCCACTGAAATTTACTCACCTGAATTCTTTTTAAACAAAGATACAAAAAATACACATGAGTCAACTTTGTCACCAAATTATGCTGGAAAAATACTATATTTGTAAATGTTGAAGAATGAAATTATGTCCTTATCTCACAAATTGCATCACTACCAATTCAAAATGGATTGACCTTCTCAATATTAAACTTGAAGCTCTGAAATTTCTAGGAGAATAGATTATAAAACAATATTTAGGCATAGGCAAAAACTTTTTAAACCGTACTTTACTCGTGAAACCTGAAAGCTTCTGTACAGCAAAGAAACCTGTGAATAAATGGAGAGGCAGCCCATGAAATGAAATTTTTTGTCAGGTCAACATCTGATAGAGGATTTCTATCTTCTGTTAATGAAGAATTTAAAAAGCTAAACATTGAGAAAACAATTGAACTAATCATAAAGTAGATAATGGGTCAAAATAGTGAATTCACAAAAGAAGATTAGTTGTTTTAATATTTATTCACATGATATTCTGAGCATAAGCTGTAGTTTTATAGTTTCTTTGTGTCTTTTATCAACATTCATTTTGAAGGAAACAGTGGAAATTTAATAGACTAATGGTTGCCTATATCAATAGATTCCTTTTTAAGCACACCATTCACATGATGTGAGGATACAAGCTTTAATATTTCACTAATTCAAAAGAAAAAAGAAGTCACAAAAAGAATTGTAAAAATTGATAAATTAGCAAGGCTTCATAAAAGCAATTTCATTCTTTGTATCAAAACAAATAATCAAAGACAGCATTTACAACTTATACAAATAACTTGGATAACCAATAGTAAAATGATTTCAGGATACATTGAGTCTATAAGCCATGATTATTATTCCCCTGAAAATTTCAAATAACAAATTTCACATCAGACAAATAGACCATAGTTGTCTTAACTAAAGTTATAATATCAGTATATGACCAGTTTTTAATTTACTAAGCATTGAGTTATGTAATCAAATATACAGTTCATGATTAATATAAGTCTATGAGCCATTCCTAAATATAAAAATATTCCTAATGTTCACAGTCAAATAAAGGGATACATGGGTATGTAAAAGTATATACTTGCATATATGAATATTTATCAATACAATTTGTAAGTAGTATATAAATGTTTTACATAATAGTGCATTAATAGTGCATATTATATTCATTTTTAGGTTTGCCCTAAAATAGGAAAAACACAGGTAAGAATGGGACAGCTAGTTGACATACACAGAACAGAGAAGAGGCTCAAATCCCAAGTATATTACAAAGTTCTCTCGCTCTTGAGACAAGCCTTTACCCAGTAGGGCCTGGAGAAAATGCTTGAACAAACATTTCATATCTATGGACAAGTGCATAGCCAATACATATATGAAAGTAAGTTCAATATTATGGTTGTGCAAATGTCAATTAAAACTAAAATTGAATGTGATTATGCTCTGATCACCATGGGTAAATTAAAACAGTAAGCACTTCCCAATAGTTGTAATTTAATGAAAATTATTGTACGTTTCTGATTGAAGTGGAAATTGGACGGTTCTTTGGAAAGATTTTTGGCAATGTTTATTAAGCTGAACACATTTTTTTGTGTGTAATCTCAGCATGGAGCCAAAAAATTATATGATCATATCACAATAGCATGGGAATGTTCACACATAGATCAGTGAGTTCAACTAGTATCCAGACTAGAAAGCAGTTTAAAGGTGCAATGCACTCAGATAGATAATTGAATTATGATATTTTCACACAATGACTAATGAGTTACCAAGGATTCTGCACAAAGATAAACAGATTCAGAATATTTAGTGAAAGAATTGTAGTAGAAAGTCATATGTGCGAATAGAGGTGCCTCAGTGATAGAGCAATAGCCTGGCAGCTTGTGGTCCCAAGCTCTCTGATGAACACAGACAAAATGAAAACACAAAGCACAGGAAGTGTGGGTATCCACTAAAAGGGAGTTTCAAACTGTGATTTTCATCCTTATACTTAAGAGTACAAAATGATTTACCAAGATAACATAGAACAGACACAGATTCAAGGTATCTGCTAACACTGGAAGAGCAGAAGAGAATGTGACTGGGAAGGCAGAAAGAGTCTTTGCTAGCTACTGGCTGTGTCTTTATATCTATGATAAGACATAATTACTTTGTAATAATTCATAGCTTACATATTGTATTGTACACATATCTGAATGAACTTTATATTTTTGCAGTAAAATGAGGTTGTTTTTTTTTTTTTTAAATAAGATTTAAACCACTCACAGAAAAGTATCCCTGTGTCTACCTGGGCCATTTTCCAAAGGATTGGAGAACAGGAATCTGGCAGTAGTTAGCCAGAAGGTCAAACTTTTAATCATATTGTAGCTTTTGTTTGTTTATAAGACTAAATGAATAAATGAAAGTTATACCCTGGGGTTTGTATCAAAGATCAAAGAAGAGGAAGCCAAATTGAGCCACTGACAAAAACATAACACCAGAGAAGCTGATGACGGAAAGATCAGAAAGCCGAACAAATGCTAAAAGTAAAATGCTTGTTCACTTTTACTGAGGACTTATCAACCATGCTGTTTGAGAATTTGCCGACATAGCTCAGAGTCACAGAGGAAAAGAATCATGAATTATAAACGTAATACTGTATCATATGGACCCTATTAAATATTTGACCACAGGTTTTCATAAGTTATGTAAAAACATAGTTTGTTGAATATTGTCAGTTATCTTAAGGTCCCCAAAAGAAATATATATACAGACCTCTAGACTAAACTTGCACATTCTTACACTATTAGACTTCACCACCAAAGCCCAGCATGATCCTCTAGAGCTAAATCACTTCTTTGTCTGGGTTACAGGCAAATTTAAAGGATTTGTTTCTATGTTTTTGCTATCTCATACCTATTTTAAGACAGATAGTAAAGGGAATTATATCCAAAGCAAAACATATCGGCATGTTCAAACAAAGACCAGACACAGTGCCTACAGTATTATCCTAGGAGAGCCATCTTCCACTGGAGAAGAGCCAGGTCTTATAAGTGGAGGATACAGAAACACTCCTGAGAGATGGAGTCCCAGAAGTACAGGATCTACATCTAACACTGCTGGTCTGAGGTTTGAACTAGGGATGATTGTGTATTTCCTTGGAAGCAGATTGAAGAGAGAAAAGATCAAAATGCAACATTATATAGCACTGTGCCCAAGCGTCTTGGACGCTATGCTTTTTCTTTGTTTGTACTGAATAATAATGGTTGCACATTGTTTAACTGCCTGACAAGGTTCCGTATACTGCTCTGAATTGCTTTCAATGCTGTCAGCTGCCCAAAGTTTAAAACTGGAAGTCCAAGATACTTAATAAATATGTAAGTCATTTAAGACAAGGAGGGAAAACGGGGTTACATTAAAAGCTTATTGACACTAATAACATCATATTCTTCTCATGCATCAGTTTATATACATCATCACTTAAATGTTTTTGAATTACATTTATTTTAGTTTAGCTTTTTATTTACTTTTTGTTCTTTGACAATTACATGCATATATATATATATATATATATTATATAATACATTTTAATTTTCCTCTTCACCCACTGCCTTGTTAATCCCTCCCTTCTCTATCAACCCTCCCTTCTTCAAAAGTCCCTTTCTAAGATTCATGAGTTTTGAATGGAACCTATTTAGTTTAACAAGGGCCAATTATGTGACCATTGAATTGGAACTTTCCACTGGAAACTGAAGGGATGCTTGGTGGGTAAACAACTGAAGGCAATGACTCTACTTCTCACTAAATCTATCGCTAACAGTTTATCAGTGAAGAGAGGAGCACCTTGAGCTGCCCTGCCCCAATTCATGACTGGTTACTGATAGAGCCAATTCTTGTGTAGATCCACTAAAGGCATCCAGGGATGTTGTGAGTTCACGATTGCAGTTACTGTATGTTGTCTAGAAGATGGCATTTCACAGGCCTTCTCCCTGTCTTCTCCAAAATTCTTCTGCCCCAATGTTGTACAAAGATCTCTGAGATTAAAGGGGCTGGGAATGTCTTTTTAAGGCTGAATAATCATCTGTCACTTATCAGCATTTTGTACAACCATGTGTCCAAATTTTCTACTGCTAAGTGGAAAGAGATGTTTTTATAATTAGGACTAAGAATAGTATTTACCTAAAGCTATAAATATAAATATTTAGAAGACAGTTTTATGTTATTTAAAGTTATTTAAACACCAGTATTCAGTTCCCTCCTAGAGACTATGACCTCTCTACCCTGGGTTTTTAAATAGATTTACAAAGATAGTCATCGATTCCTTCCTGCAAAACAGGCCTCAAATCCAATAAGACAGGAGTGGACCTGACTCATAATATCAGCTCACTATTGTACAAGTAGCCATATATTCCCTGGCAGATTGGTTTCCATGTTCGTAGAGTTCATAATTGTGCAAGACCACTCACAACCTTTTCTTCCCCCAAGAAGCCTACACACTGCTTTCTTGGATTATGAGTGCCAATCAGCAGGGAGAAAGTTTCCATCTCAGTTTTAGCATCTCTCTACAGAGTGCAATCCAAATGTGTGGGTTTTCAGCAATAAGATCATATCAACTAGTTCTAGTGGGGAGCCAAGAGGAATGGCAAGAGCCTGTATCATTCTGTGGGCCTCTGTGAATTCCCTTACCTACAACTCACAAGGAGGTATGCCACTCCTGAAACTAGTGGTTTTACTATAACCCTTAGCTTCTAGGAGAAGCTTTTATTAGCAATGCAAGCCATATTCTTTCAAGTCTTTTTAGAAAAAAAAATAAGATTTCTAATTTGGTTGTAAGATACTAGGTTTCCATATTTTTTTAATTCCCTCTTCATTATGGTTAATCCTTTCCTCTGCCTCCTATTTCTCCTATTTTCTACTCCCCCCCCCTACTTTAACCTTCTAGTCCCCCAAATCCCTCTTCTCTACAGTTAATTATCCCTCTTTACTTAAGGTAAACCTTTGTCACCATGGTCTGTTTCTAGTCCACTCACTTCTTTGGGAACTCAAAGTTGAACACATAGAATTAGAAACTCAAAGCTGAGATCCACATATGAGAGAAATATATGGAATTTGTTTTCTGTGCCTGGGTTACCTCACTGATTATATTTTTCTGGTTCCATTACACAATTTTTATAATCTCAGCTTTTTTCACAACTGAATAAAAATCTATTGTACATATGCATTACATTTTCATTACTCATTATCAGTTGATGGAAATATTGCCCAATTCTATTTTACAGTTATTCTGCAAATAGAGTGTCAATGAATATGGATGAGCAAGTATCTCTGTAGTAGGATGCAGAGTCTGTTTAAGTTTTTTGAGAAATCTTCACATAGGTTGCCATAATGGTCTCATCAGTTTTCACCTCCATCATCATCCTCTCAAGTGTCTGTTACACTTTGATATGCTCCTGATAGCCACTCTGACTGTGATGAGGTTGAATCGCAGGGTAGTTTAATTTGCATTTCTCTGACAGCTAATGATCATGCAGATATTGATGCAAATGCATATGCATTTCTTATTTTGAGAATTTATTATTCAGATTGATAGCTCAATTTTTGGCTTAGATTGTTTATTTTCTTCATATTTTGGATTTTTAATTTTTGTGTATTCTAGATGTTAATCCTTTCCCAGATGTATAGCTGGCAAAGATTTTTTTTCCAGTTCTGATAGGCTGCCTCATCATTTAATATAATTTCTTTTGTTATGTAGAAGCTTTTAAATGTAATGAGGTCTTTTGTTAGCTTTATTTCCTGAGTGACTAGAGACCTATTTAGAAAGCCCCAACCTATGATTGTACTTTAAGGTAGTTCTTACCTTCTCTGCTTATAGTTTTAGCTTTACATTGAGGTATTTGAATGATTCTGACTTACGTGTCTGTGGCTGCACAAACACAATGCTTCTTCTTATTGTTATTACTATGGCTCTATAGTATATCCTGAGATCAGGTGTGGTAAAATCTCCAGCATGGTTCTTCTTTTCTCAGGATTGGCCTGGATATCCAGGATACTTTGGGTTTCCCTATGTGTTTTAAGATTTTTTTATATATATCTATAAAGAATGGGCAAGGGTTCATGATTGGGATTTTTGAAGTTGGTTTGTTTCCACCATCTAGTGTTTTCCTTGATTTCTTTCCTCATAATTTTAAAGCTTTCATTGTAGGAGTGTTTCAGCTTCTTGGCTAGTATTTCGGTTTGAATAAAGAATATCTACCAGTGGTTCGTGTGTTTGAATTCTTGGTACCAGTTGGTGGTACTTTTTCTAAAGAATTTTGGAATTTTTATGAAGTGGAAGCTTGCTGGAGGAAGAATTTCACTAGGGATGGACCGTGTTCTTTCTCCAAGCTTCATATATGTTCATTAAAATGTGACCACTAGATTCCTGCTTCTATCTCCATTTTTTCTCTAACTATTGTCATGTCTTCCCCATCATGATAAACATTTACTCTCTGGAATTTTTAGACAAAAATAAAACCTCTCTTCCTTAAGCTAGAGTTGCGGGAGTGTGTAATGATATGGATGATAATGGCCTCCATATTCTCATATATACATTTGGTGAAACTGTTTTAGAAGGATTGGAAGGTGTGACTTTGTTGGAAGAGGTGTGCCACAGAGGTGGGCTTTAACGTTTCAAAACCCCATGCCATTCCTAGTTAGCTTGTTCTCTGTTTCTGCCTCTTTCTTTTTACTTCATCAATTTGCCTACCTGTTGCCATGCTCCTTGCCATCATGGGCATGAAATCCAACCCTCTGTAACTGTGAACCTCCAAGTTAAATACTTCTTTTATAGGTTTCCTAGGTCATGGAGCTTTATGGGATCAATACAAAAGTAACTAAGATAGAAGAATGTACCATGGAGTGGACTATTGTTATGACAGGCTTAACTATGCTGTATTTTTTAGAAGAATGTGGAAGACTTAGGGACTTTGGACCAGAAAATCTTGTGAAACCTGAAAGTGGAGCTAAATGTGCCATTGTAGTAGCAGTTTGGAAGATATTAATGCTGAGAGCAACATGGACTATGGAGATCCAGCTCAAGTTGATTTCAGAGGGGAATAATATTAGAAACTGGGATAGAGACCATTCTTATGATACTTCTTCAAAGAATGTGGCTGCTTTTTGCCCCTGTCCCAGGAATCTACTTGAGGCTAAATCAAATAGGTTTGAACTGATTTTACTCATAGATGAGATTTTAAATATCCAAAAATATATACTGGAGAAAAGATAACATCTTCAATAAATGATGATGGGGAAAATGGATGTTCACATATAGAAGAATGAAATTAGACAAGTATCTATCACCTTCCACAAAAACCAACTCCAAATTCAAAGTTCTAGCACAATTGGTTTCTAGTTTTTTTGTTTGTTTGTGTGTTTTTTTTTAAGTAGGTGAATCTTTAACCTATTAGTATATGGAGCATTTAGAAAAAACGTTTCACTCTATATGTAACTTTGGGACTTAGATGTCTCACTGAAATAGGTCATCACATGAAGACTTTCCTGCTCAATAACCAGAACCAATTTATGCACATATATCAAAGAACATGTCCTCTCACTGCTCCATAACACCCCTATTCCACATGTGACTGATATTGAAATGCTAGGGCCTTCAAACCTATAGTTCACACCAATAGAGAAAGTAAGTTTATCCAAAGACAAACCATTCTCTGAGCCTTAGGTGGTCTCAGAGAATTGAGTACATTAGTGTGCAATGAGCTTTGAAGAAGTCGAACAAGCACCAGGACACAAAAACAGCTTCCAAATCCTGTAGTAAAATCCACAATTTTGAAATAGAAATGAAAAAAAAATGTTAATGATGGGAATGGGCCTGTATAAAGGTAAATTTAGTGCAAAAACATAAAATAGTTCAATATTTCTAAGAAAACTATCATTTCTATAAATACCATGAAAATACAGAAGAACGATATTTGAGTACAAAATGAGAATCAATTTTATTCAGGGATGTGTGGTATATTGGCTAGACATGGGGACTATAGAAGGTGTGTGCCTTCTACCTCTATTTCACTCAGTAATTTTAGAAGCATTAGTTGTAGTTCTTTAATGGTCTTATATGGTTTCATTGTGAATTCATATGGACCTGAATATGTTTTAGTTGGGAAATGACTATAATGATGATGATAATAATGATACTGATGGTTATGATGGTGATGATGATGGTGGTTATGATTGATTCATCTTCTTTGCTTATTATTGGTCTATTTAAATTATTTATTCTGATCTTGGTTTGACTTTTGTTTTATGGATCAGATGTACCTAGAAATTCACTTATTTTATTTCAGTTTTTCAATTTAGGGGAACATGCATACTTAAGGAACGCCCTTTTTAAGTTTTATGTTTGTCTCTAATTTTACAATTTGGCTATTTGCTTTTAGTTAATTCAACTATGGTTTAATCTTTTCCATCTTTTCAAAATAGTCAAGTCTCTTCATTGTTGCTTCTTTCTAAAAATACACTTATTGATTGATTTGTACGTACATGCATGTGCATGTGAGCTTACACATATGCAATGTAGCACACATAGAAATAGTAGGACTATTCACAGGAGTTGGTTCTCTCCTTCCATGTGTGGGGGCTGAGGTTAAAACTGAGGTTGTTGAGCTTGACAGTAAACACATTTATCTGCTGAGTCTTTCCAGCCTTCATGTATTCTTCATATTGCTGTTTTTCTTTTCTTTATATTGGCTTCTGCTTTAGTTTTAATTATTTCTTCCTTTAGACTGATTTTTATATTGACTTGTTTCTCAAACTCTTGAAGTATATCACCTAGTTATTTATCTGCACTCCTATTTTTTTTCAATATAGAGACCATGTAGAACTATTAATTTACCTCTTAGATCATCTTTGATAGTATCTCACTAATTTGGGTACATTGGGTTTTCATTTTTATTTTACCCTAAAATTGATTTCCCTCTCAATTTTTCAATAACTCAGTCATCATTAAATATTATGTTGTTTAGTCTATGTGAAATTGTTCATTTCTAGTGTTTCTTCTGCTGTTAATCTCAAGATTTATTCAATTGTTTCAATTGTAGACAGATAGGTACATGAAGTTATGGAGTTTTTTTTCAGATTTCATCAACTTGAGATTTGCTTTGGATTTCAATCTGTGGCCTATTTTCTAAGGAAACGTCCATGTGTCCATGTAAAAAGAATGTGTTTTCTATAGTTTTAGAATGGTCTAATGTGAAGATACACATTTGGTACATGTGGTATAAAGTGTCATTTAGCTTTCTGTTGCTCTATTTATTTATTTATTTATTTATTTATTTGTTTGTTTGTTTGTTTGTTTGTTTGATATACAGATGGCAAGACAGCCCATGGAAACAGGCTGTTGAAATCACGAATTATTACTGCTTTGAGGTCAATCTGTAGCTAAATTCTTAATTGTTTCATGAAACAGGTGCAATTAAGTTTGGTGTACAATGTGTCAGTAACTTTTTTGTTGGTGTTGTAAAATACCAGGATGAAAAGCAATATGTAACAGGCTTTCTTTTGGCCATCAACCAGTTGCCAAATCATAACACGCAAGACTTATTATTGTAGTTATGAATGCTCAGCCTTATCTTATGCTCATTTCTTGCTAGCTTTTATAAGTTAACCTGGTTCTCTTTATCTACATTTGCCTCAGAACCTTTTATCCTTCTTTCCTTCTGCATGTCCTACTCTATGTCTAGCTGACTGGCAGCTGGCTGGCTGGCTGGCTGGCCCCAGGCATCTCTTTCTCCCTTGTTCTCTCTTCTCTCTCCTCTCAAGTCTAGATTCCTCCTCCTACTTATTCTCTCTTATTTTCTTATTCTCTCTGCCCACCAGAACAGCCTATTCCCCTATTGCCCACATACTGGCCATTAGCTTTTTATTAGACCAATTGGGTGCCCTAAGTAGGCAAGATGAAACAGTAACACATCTTTATATAGTTAAACAAATGTAGCATAAACAAATGTAACACATCTTTACATAGTTAAAGTAATATTCCACAACAGCAATGTATGTAAGGAAGGTATTTACCCCTTCTATTGTTCCTTAATGGCAGTCTATAATGGTGACAAGGAAGGCATCACAGCTGACAGCCAGTGCAGGAAGCTAAGTCACATTTAGTCACACAGGGATCCAAGGGAGCAAACCATAAGTGAGGTAAGCTTAGAATCTCTCAAAGCCCACCTCAGGTGACACACTTCCTCCATCAAGGCTCTACCTACTCTAGGTCTAATAAGCATGAGCAGCTGGAGACCACACCCAAGAGCCTATGGTTTTCATTCAAACCACCACATTCTATTTCCTGGTCCTCATAGGCTTATATCTATCCATGATCCAAAAGGCATATTGTCCAGCTTTAAACTCCCTACAGTCTTTAACAGAGTCAAGACTATTCAAAAGTCCAAATCTCTTCTGAGACTCACGATAATCTCTTAATTGTATCCCTGTATAATAGAAAAACAAATTACATATTTCTAACACACAATGACATAGAATTTACATTCTCTTTCCAAAGGGAGGAGTGAGTGGCATATCTTGGGTTGACTCTATCCTTGGAATGTATTTTATAGCTCTGGAATTTCCACTATCTTTGCATCTCCACATCAACCTAAGCTTTTCCTTCACAGCTTTACACCATGGTCTCTCAGGAACTCCTGGCGTCCCTAGACTCTGCAGGAAGTCTGATTCTGCCACACACGTGCCTGGCCTCAGCAGCTCTCTGAAACATAGAATAAGAATCCATAACATCCTTCAATGTTCGAATTTTTCTTGCTTCCAAAACAAGTACCACATGGAAAACACTGTCAAGTTTGGCTGCTAGCTTAGGAAGGGGTCTGCTATTTGGAACACTTTTGCAGCAGGCTTTGTATGCTTTCTAAGAAAAAGAATTCCTTAGGCTGTCTTTCACACATCAGGGTCTTAGCACTGTGGAGTCATTCCTTTGGGGTACATTACATCCTACTCCAGTGAATAGCAGTCTCTCCTTAAGAGTGGCAATTGCTTTAACAACTAACACTTTTGGCACATATCTTGGAGGCTCATTAATATTCCTAGTACTCTTTTTCTTTCAACGCTTTATATTTTGTATTTCTTCTCAACACATTTGTTCTTCCCATTGTGGATATGGAGAAGAATAATCAGTAATAACCATGCCACTGACTCAATTTTAAATGATCTTAAAATCTTCTAAGAAATTAGCCCATCATATTCTAAATCAGCCATGGGAAACTCTAAGGACATAGGCAGAAAATAGTCACTGTTTTCCAAAGTATCACACAAATATACTCTTGCAATTACTAATAAAGTCTTTGCTTTCTTCTGAAACCCCATGAGCCAGACATCAATCACTCATGTTACTCTCAGCATAACTGTTCTCCAGACTCCAACCAGAATGGTCTATTAGTCTCTCTAGTAGTGTTTACTAGCTTTCAGTCCAAAATTCAAAGGATTTCACATTCTCCAGGAAAATGCAGAGACAAGCCCAGTTCCCCTGCTATCTTGCTCTGTATCAGTTACCTTTCTTTTTCTGTGATGTTACAGAATGCAATTTGTAGAAGTAAGAGTTTATTTTGTCTTACAGTACCAGAGGGCAAGATAGGTAATAATGTAAGGAAGAAGCATGGCAGCAGGTGGCTGGAACAGGAAGCTGCTGCTGCTGTTGCTGCTGCTGCTGCTGCTGTTGCTGCTGCTGCTGCTGCTGCTGCTGCT
>CABHPR010145740.1:3506-48772 GCA_902168415.1 Peromyscus melanophrys | reverse complement strand
TCCTGGCCCGAGACCCACGAATAACTGGACCTGCTGGATGGGTCAAGCCAGAATGGCTACTATCAAGAAAACAACTAACAACAAATGCTGGCAAGGACTGGAAAAAGGGGAAATCTCATCCACTATTGATGAGATTGCAAACTAATGTAACTAGTCTAGGAATCAGTGTGGAGAATTCTCAAGAGCTAAAAATAAATCTACCATATAACCAAGCTATCCCATTCCTTGGCATATGCCCAAAAGATTAGACACCCTAATAGGGATTCCACAGATGCTTGCTCAGCCATGTTCACTGTTGCTTTATTCACAATATCTAGGAAATGGAAACAATTTAAATGTCCTTCAGCTGATGAATTGATAATGGAAATGTGGTACATGTATGCAATGGAATTTATTAATCTGTAAAGAAAATTGAAATCACAAACCTTGTAGGTAAATGAATAGGACTGTATATATATTGAGTGGGGAAACACAGACCCTGAAAGTCAAATGTCACATTTTGTCTCTTATTTGTAATTCCTAGCTCTGAATCTTTAGATGTGAGTTATATAAGCTAGAGTAATCTTATTGCTGGGTCCTAACAGCTCCCTCAGGGGAGGGGATGAGATGACACTGGGAGTCAGGTTAAAGGCAAAGAGCAGACTCATTTGTTCAGTAATGGGGAAAGCCTTATATACCTCCTCCCAGAACCCAGGCTGCATCCTGAATCCAGTGACATCAAGTAGTCACCTCTCATTGGCTAGGTACAATCAAGACCTCTGACAGCTATCTGGTGACATTGCATGGTTGCCCCTCATTGGCTGGGCACAATCAGGACCTTTGACAGCACCTTTTGCTAGGCCCTCAGGCAGACTCCAGGTTGGCTCATAAGGAATTACATTATGTGCATGCCTTAACAACTGGTTTGAGCTTTATCTTCCTGCATAGCCTCAGACCCCAAGAATGTAAAAAGAAACCAAAGGAGAGAGAGAAGCCCTAGGGAGAGTAGTTCATACACAGTGTTGTAAAACTAGCCAATTACTCGTGGCTGGTGATGTCACAGACCCTAGAGGAGAATGTGACTAAACCTAAACCACTTTCCTAAACCATTCTAATCCCCAACTGCATTCTTAATATTTATCCATATACCCACAGGTAAGTGTAGCTCTTACCCCCTCATCAAAGAAGCTTCTTGTTGCAGCAGACAGAGGCCATCACAGAAATCCAGAACTGCTCTAAATGCAGAGAACAGCTGACCTTGGGATAGAGCCAGAGGAATAGAATATCTGCTCTGAGATGTCCTCTCTCTGTGACAGGAAAGTGACACTCATCAAATCTTAACAATATGCTGCCTGAAGAAGACCAGAACTGTTCCAACCAGACACCAGGTGACATATCAACCAGATGGGTGAAATCTCATAAGGCTGTACATCTAGATGTAAGCCTATAGGCAACCAATGGCTGCCGAGAGAGGGAGAATTGGTTTTCTCCAGGGATTAGACTCTGATAGCTTAAATAATCCCAAGAGGTCAAGTGGTCAACCCTAAACATATGAGCAACACTTAATAGAATCAATAGATTGAATACACACATACACACACACACACACACACACACACACACACACACACACACACACCAGCATAGCAATAATATTTATGAAAGAAGTTGTGAATTTGAGAATGAGTGAGGGGGCACAATAGATAGGTAGGGTGTATAAATGATGTAACTACAGTCTACATATATAAAAACATATGGCATGAGACACATGCACACAAATGTTTATGTCTGTGTGTGAAATTCATTTTAAATAAAAGATACAAATATGTCTGTTGAAGATAGTTTGTTTGTGTTCTGACAAATAAAACTTGCCTAGAGATCAGAAGGCAGAGCTAGCCACTAGTCAACCATAGAGGCCAGGCAGTGGTGGCACACACCTTTAATCCCAGCACTTGGGAAGAGGAAGCAGGATGATCAGGAGTTCAAGGCCACCTTGAGCTATGCAAGATTGAACCAGTCTAAAAGAGAAACAGAGCTAGGTGGTGGTGGCATATGCCTTTAATCCCAGCACTTGGGAGGTGGAGACAGGAATATAAGGTAGATGGAGATAGGATCTTGGTCCCCCATTCAGTCTGAGGATTCATGAGGTAAGAAGTCTCTAACAAGTGGCTGCTGCTCTGCTTCTCTGATATTTCAGCTTTCACTCTGGGTATCTGACTCTGGGTTTTTATTGTTACGACTAATTAGGGTCACACTTTATATGTCAAATGTGTAAGTTTGAAAAAATATTGCACATTCCCATACATCAGTAGACACATGAAATGGCTTCAGGCAGGTTAGAAAATGTGGATTTCAGAGAAAAGAATGCTATATATGATAGAACAGCACTTCTAGATGTTAAAACCTTTAATGCACCAAAACCATTATCACTATAAATCTAGGAGACGGTACACAATAACAGAGATTTAAAGTTTATGAAGTGACTAATAGAACTGGTAAGTAAAGTAGAGAAATTGGCAGTCATAGTCAGATTTCAGAACTCTCGATATTGATAGAGCAAGTACACAGAATATCAATATGGATACAGAAGATTTGAACAACAGTGTTAACAGCTTGATATAATTGATATTTATAATGTATCAATCTATAAAGCAGCAGAATACTAATTGTTTTCTATTGAAAATGGAATGTTTTGAAGCTAGATTGTTTCCTGTGTCATGATATTTAGATCTCAACGACTTCAAAATAATCAAATATGTTCTTTGATCAAAACAGAATTAAGTTCATTAATTAAATTAATAATCAACAACAGAATGATATCTCAAAAATCAGTAAATATTTGAAAACATACTGCCCCACTCCTGGATACACAAACTAGCCAAAGAAATCCTAAAGGACATGTACTTGGTATCAAATCAAATGACAATAGGATGTCA
This sequence comes from Peromyscus melanophrys, assembly GCA_902168415.1. Classification (NCBI taxonomy): domain Eukaryota; kingdom Metazoa; phylum Chordata; class Mammalia; order Rodentia; family Cricetidae; genus Peromyscus; species Peromyscus melanophrys. The sequence goes on along the minus strand of CABHPR010145740.1, from coordinate 45,857 downwards.
GCATGTGCTTAGAAGGGACGCGTGAGTGGTATTGAGGAAGGGCCAGATGGTTACTTAGAAAAGCTGAAAGTGTTTAAGCTAATGATCTTGTCATCTGCTTTGAAAGCTAAAAGTAAAATAAACTATATTTAATAACAGTAGAGTAATAATAGTGACAGAAATATAGCAATTACTAAGTACAAGGTGGAAATAAAATTAAGGAATTATATATGGTAAAGATAAAACTGAACATAAACAACACAGAAAGTCAGTAAAATCAAAGCCAGACTGATCAGGAAGGTAAAAGCATGGCAGAAATGATATAAATAGCTGGTGTTGGATCTTGTGGGTTCTGCAAGAATAAGAAGTATATATTGAGCACTGTATGCTAATGAATGTAAGATCTCAGATTAAAAGAATTAAAATGATAAGTTCAAATACTATCCTGCTCACCGAAGTTTACTCAAGAAAACCCTACTGTGTGCAGACTAACTGTATGCAAGGATCTCCCCTAAAGAAAATTTCTATGAGTCCAGATTAGTTGGTTCTATGTGTTTTCTTGTGATGTCCTTGAACTTTCTAGCTCCTACAACCCATCCTCCCCATCTTCTGTAGGATTCCCTGAGCTCTGCCTAATGTTTGGTTGTGGGTCTCTGCATCTGTTCCTATCAGTTGCTGGATGAAGCCTCTCTGATGATGAGGCTAGGCTCTGGTCTAAGAGTATAGCAGTGTATTATTAGGGATTATTTTATTGATTTTTTTTTTTGCCTGTCATGTTTGGTTCTATCCTAGATTCCTGTGTGGCCACCCAAACAGTTGTCAGGCATGGGCTCCCCCTCACAGCATGTGTCTCAAGCTAGACCTATGGTTGGCTAGTCACCCCCACAAGTTTTACACCACCTTTACCCTACCATACGCACATTTGCAGGCGGGACAAATTGTAACTCAAAGGTTTTGTGGCTGGGTTGGTGTCCCAAACCCTCCAGTGGAAGCCTTGCCTGGTTATAGAAGATGGACAGTTCAGGCTCTATATCCCTCATTATTAGGAGTCTTAGCTAGACTGAACCGAAAATCAGGGAGCCTGCAATGGGTCTGACCTATTCCTCTGCATGTATGTTATGGCCAAATAGCTTGGTGTCCTTGTGGGATTCCTAACAGTGGGAGCAGGGACTGTCTCTGACTCTTGCCTGCTCTTGGGACCCTGTTCCTCCTACTGGGTTGCCTGGTCCAGACTTAATATGAGGGGTTGTGCTTAGTCTTATTGTAACTTGTTATACCATATTTGGTTGCTGTCCCTGAGAGGACTGCTCTTTTCTGAAGGGAAATGGAGGAGTGGATCTTCAGGAGAGGGGAGGTGGGGGAGAGACACTGGGAGGAGAGGAGGGAGGGAGAACTGCAGTCAGAATATATTAGATGAGAGAAGAATAAATTAAAAATAAATTATAAAATAAGATAAAGGACCTAAAAAAGAAAAATGAAAGAAATTAACATGAAGCTTATCTTACATAAGATACAAAGCCACATATCAGAAAGTCAGTGTTGATTTATTAAAAATTAAATTATATGTAAAATGACTTCCATATATATGATAATTAATCTTGATTTTCAATTTGACATGATTCAGAACCTCTCTGGAAATAAACCTCTGGGCATATTTGTCCTGGTCTGAATAAGAGAGAGAGAGAGAGAGAGAGAGAGAGAGAGAGAGAGAGAGAGAGAGGAAGAAGGAGGAGGAGGAGGAAGATAGGCAGGAGGATGAAGGAAGCAAGGAAGGAAAGAAAGAATGAAGGAAGGAACGAAAGAAGAAAGGAAGGAAGGAAACAGAGCACCAGAGCATCAATATTCACACTCTCTGCTTCTTGAGTACAAATATAATGTGACCAGATGCCTCATGTTCCTTCCATGATGAATCATGTACTTTATCATCAAAACTGTGAGTGCAAATAAACTTTATATATGTATATATACATATACAGAATATTTCTAATATAAAGATCTTCACCACATAATTCAAAGGTTATAGGAAAATACATTTTTTGTACCATCACAAATAGTACATTTATTAATGGATCAAGTACAGTACACATTCATCAGCAGTACAAAATTTTAATTTTATTTATTTTGTGTGTATGGATATTTTGTCTGCATGATGTTTGTATCATATTCATGCCTGGTGTTTGGGCAGAAGAGGGCACTGGATCCCCTAGAACTGGAGTTAGAGAAGGATTGTGAGCCACCATGTGGGTGCTGGGAATTGAACCCAGGTCCTCAGAAAGAGAAGCCAGCCCTATTAACTGCAGACTTGTGTCGCCAGCCCCAGCAGTATATATTATTAGGGTGCCATGTGATCATTCAATGCATGCTGTAGATAATGATCAAATAGGGTATTTGGCATTTGAGTCCTTAAACACTTACTATTTTTTGTATTCAAAATGTTCAAATGTTTCTGTTTTGTTCTTTACAGATTATACAATAAATTGTGAATGGCAGCCACCCTTTTGTGCCACAGAACATTATAACACATTCCTTTCTATCTATTTGTACTTTAATAACTGCTGTGCTATTGTCTCACTTCTCAGCCAGTATTGACTCTACTTTTTGTTTCTATAAATCAACTATTTCCACTTCCACATATGAGTAAGCATATTTGCCACATGCATATGGTATGTTCAGTCAAATTTCTCATCACATCAGGGTTCTAGCACCAAAATGGGAGCACTGCACATCACCAACATATTAACAATTGGAGAGCCCAAACTGAGAATCAGGGTCACTGAGATACAATCTTCAAGTGGCAAAGTATGCATGAGAGAAAGATAGATACTGTACAAATATTTTTATTGTAATTTTGTATGTAACTATATTTTTATAACTGGGACTGGTTTTCAGTTCCTACATGTTCACAAGGTTTCATTCATTTTGGATTTCCTGGTTTTTCTATCTCCAAACAATTGTTTCTTCAAGAAACCACTTACTGCAGCAGAAGAGTTTGTTTTCAGGAGTGAAACCTGTCAAGTCATGCCTCCTCTCAGGCCACAACTCCTGAGCTTTGTGCTGTTCCCCAAACAGAATTCACCCAAAGAAGACAAATGCTGTAGCCAAATGACCAACCAGTGAAGGTCCCTATAAGAAATCCTGATGAGCATCTTATCTAGGACTATGCAAGCAGGCTCAGTCCATCTAATTTATACACAGAGAGAAATATTTCTAGAGGCTTTACTGTGTGCCGTCAGTCACAACAAAACCAGCAATGAAGGAATCTCATCTTCAATAAACAGTAGTTGTCCTGCTGGAAGACTCAGGGCTACCTGGAGGTTGACTTGCCTAGGCTGTTGTATTATTTTCATGTGCGATATGTAACTAGAAGTGAATTAAGTGGTGTTTGAAACATTGGTTACGTTTCCTTACAAACTAGCTGTTACACTACCTCAGGAATCAAATGAGTCTTGAGTCTCGAGGTGTGAATTCTAAGTTTGGATGCTGAAACAGAACATGCAATGGAACACTTTCATCCAGTTTGGTGACCCACAAGGCTTTGCGGATTGTTTTTCAAACATTCCTGATTTTATTCCTTTATTATTTTACCCTTAGGTATTAGTTTCCCCAAAACAAATACAGAAATTGCACTCTGTCCGATTCCCTCAGAATAAAATTCTGCACAGCCTCCTTACAAAGTTAGGAGAAATTTTAAATAAAGTATATTTAATTCCAATTGCCCTTTCCAATAATAATTAGGAATGTTTCAGTGTTGCTCACTGTCTACTACTGTGTTATTTATATATTTTGTTTTTCACAACTTTAGGAAATTTTCCATTATAAAAATGAACTTTATCCTAATTTCAAACATTCAATTTGGAAAAAAGTAAGCCAGTATATTCTTTCTGCACAGCACTTAGAAATGACCCTACAGAAAGTCCAAACTTTAGGATGGACAAGTGTGTGGAGAGGAAGAGGAGTGAGCAAGAGAAGAGAGAGAGCCTGATGCTAACCGGAAGCAGCTTAGTCTCCCAGTCTCAGTGAACCAACTGCAAAGATTTTTAGAGAAAACAGTAGACTCCAGAATGGAGGCACAGCCCCCAACTGTGAACAGCCATGGGAAATTAAAAGATAGGACGACATGCATAATTTAGCCTGGCTGACAAATTAGCATTCATTCCCGTCTGTGAATACACTGCTTTGGCCAGACAACAATTAAAGTGCCAGCTAAGCTTTTAATTCAAAGGGCATTATAAAGATCAGAAGAAAAAAAATAACTGTTCCTAAAGTCTTTTATTTAGAGTTCTAAAAACATCTTGAATTAAATAGAAAGAACAGCTCATTTACTTTCAACTACATTTTCCACTTGTTTCTCATAGATGAAGAGAAATGCAACATGGAGACTGCTGGGAATAATTTTTCAGATGCATGAATTATTACAGTCCACAGATCATGACCATTCCTTGGTCCAAATTTCAATGATATCAGGAGTATGACAGCAATTCAGCATGATTGGTGTCAAGTATCATTGAACTTAGGTTATTTATTTTAAAAATGCCACATAGAACTTAGTAGTTCTTAATATAAAAAATTAAAATTCAATAAGTTGCTCATGTTATGCAACAGCACATCTGGAGACTCAGAAATATGTTAATTTGTTCCCTGATCTCAAGCAGCTTCCTCAAGAATGTAAGAATTTAATTTATTGTAGATTATTTGACTTCTTTCAGGGTTTTATTTTCTCAACCTGGGGAGGTCAGTCCTCAAGTGGATGAACAATAGTAATCATTGAAAGAATCATTATTTTTTCAAATAGAATATTTCTGAGGTTGTATTTTTATCCCAAAATATGAGTGTGTGCATAGGGGAGGGGCATATTTTTTTTAAAAACCAAGGATTTCTTGAGGGTATTAAAAGAAAGAAAATAAAAAGCAAGGTGGGTTTATTTATTGAAATTTCTTAAGCAAAGTCTGCTTTCCACATTTCTAATAAATTCTCAATCATTTAAAGGTAGATTGCACATATACACATGTATGTGCATATGTAGTTACGTATACAGATGTATGTATGTGTTAATATCTGTTTATTTTCAACTCTGTAGGCAACCTGAGAACCTTTCTACACTCATGTAGCTCACAGAGGGGTCATCTGTTCTCAGGTACCCTACAGCAAAATAATATGTATAATATGAACTGTACAATGAACTTAGCTGTGATGAGGACAGGTCAGAATTACACTCGCTGAAGGGTCACTGAATGTGATTAATTCTAACATAAACATGGAATATTCATGGCGCTAAGTGTAACCAGATGAAAGCCAAACATGAAACGAATCGGCACAGTATTCTGAGAGTGTTTTATAGCCTCACTGTTACTTCCCACATGCCAGCACGCATGCTGGCTGACAGCATACACATCGAAAGAAGATGCATTTTCTTCATGGAGTAAAATGTTAAGGATTACATAGAATATTTATATTTGTTTTAAAGAAAAAAATGTTTTATTTGAACAATCCAACAAAGAAACATGTTAATAACCAAAGAACAATGCTTAGGGGTAATGGAAATAGTTTGTGCTATGGATCATGAGTTTTCCTTTCAATAATCTAATTTAATTTTGGGTAGAAATTGGTTATTTTGGCCGCCTTCCGAGACACTCTTTATTCCTTCTCTCTCATCTCCAAAAATCTCATAGCTTTGCACAGAGTAGCTGGCAGGGAGAGTCTGTTTACTGGTGAGTTATAAAAACACTTTAACATCTCCATTTTAATCCTCCCAATACGTATGTGATGAGAAAGAATGGACCAATGGCTGCTGGGTTGGTGTGTTAACTCCATGAGAGTTGCAGAAGCAGAGAATGAGCCCAGTTCTCTGTGTTAGGTCCTTGTACTCTAGGGCTGAATCACCCAGGCATTGATCACACCAGTGTGGGCTGCAATGCAGTTCCCAAGGAACATGAAATGCTGAGCCTCTCAGCTCCAGGACCACGTAAGTCTCAGATAGATGAGGCCAGGGGCCATCAGCTCCAGCTGTACAGTCTTATTTTGAACTACATAAAGAGCATCCTAAGCCACTTCCTGTATCCTCAAGTCCTCCTGAGTGGCACTGAAGTTCTTTAACCAGCACCCACTTCTGAGGCCAGCAGCAGCTTGTGGACAAAGCTGGGTGCACTTTTCAACTTTCTCTAAGAGTTATAGTGCAGTTCATATTATCTCTCCTTTTAAAGTGGGGTAAAGTTGTGCGTTGCTTTGTTGTACAATGCACTGTTTTTAACTAAAGCTACATGTCAAGCCCTGCTTAGAATATTTTAGGACAGCATAGAGGTTGGCATACTATGGCTTCTGGACTGAATCTGGTCCTCAATATACTTTTGAGTGCCCTGACAGCCAAGGAAGGTTTTCTATTGTTTTCATCTTATCCCAGTCAGAAAAATTAAGATCCAAGGAACAAATGATAACAAATGCTGGGTGGATATGGAGAAAGGAGAACACTTATTCACTGATGGTTGGGTGTGTAAACTGGTGCAGCCAGTGTGGAAATCAGTGTCGAGTTCACTCAAAAAGCTGGAAATAGATCTACCATATTAATACAGTTATATTGCTCCTAAGGATATACCCAAAGGACTCTATCCTACTATAGAGATGCCTACACATCTGCATTCATTGCTGCTTTATCTACACTAGCCAGAAAATGAAAATAGCCTAGATATCTATCAGTTAATGGATGGATAATGAAAATGTGGTACATTCACGCTGTAGAATATTGCTCAGCTGTTAAGAACACAAAATTATGAAATTTGCAGGTAAATGGATGCATCTGGAAACAATAATTTTGAGTGAATTATCACAGATTCAGAAAGACAAATGCCACACATTTTCTCTGACTTATAGATGTTAGCTTTCAATCTTTAAAATATGTGTGTTCCATTTGGAATACCTATAGAGGTCAGGATATTAATAAGGGGCCTTGTGGGGGTAGTGAAGTGAGGAGAGTGGTATAAAGGGTTAAGTGGGGAATGATGATATAGGAAAGTTTTAATGAAGAGTGTATGAGAGGTCAGGGTTGATGAGACACTACAGGGAGGCACAACTAACACAATAAACAAATCTGAAACAAGTCATATTGCAAACCTACTACTGTAGAAGCTTCCTAAAATATATCCATACACATATATAAAGAATTTAAATGGAGTTACTCTATAAGGAGGCAACAATACCCAATATCCTTACTAGATACTTCAGGATAACAAATATAATGCCTAGTCCCATGAATTGGTTGTCTCTTTTGGAATCATTGGCTAGTGAGATCCCACATATTTTCAATGGCAATTCTCTTTGTTATCCTGCAAACCTCAATAAGTAAGACTGTGTTGCTGATGACACCATATGATTGAGTTACTGAACATGGAGAAATCAAGCTTGTATTGACCTGGAAGCTCCAGATCTACTGGCTGTCTTTCGTTGTTCTGGGAGGTGCTTTGCACAACACTAGAGAAAATGAAATAGCAATCTTGACCACATGTGAACTCTGCAACCTACAACATTGACTAGTTAGGTAGACCTGCTCACTGATAATCTCTCTCTTTCTGATTGAATTTAGGGTTCACTCCACAAGATGGAAATCCTATCTGGCACCATTATCAGGGCCAAGAACCTGTGGCTAGACCCCAGAGGACAACCTATTACTGTCACTCTGGTAAATGGACACGGTTTTGTATCGACTCCTACTGATTTACCGATCTACTTATGGATTAGTGCACTCTTCAAGCCTCATCAGAAAAGTTTCTTTTCATGGTAGATAACAATTAGCAGTGAGACTCACAACTAATTAAAATCTGAGAATAGGAGACTAGGCTGCTCAGGTCTACACAGGATAACTTTATAAGACCTTCTCCCCCCAAAGCTCAGGGATCACTGTAGTAGAGGGTGTAGAAAGATTGTAAGAGCCACAGGCAGCAGATTACTATTAAAAACAACAGTTATTTCAGGACACAGGAGGGAAGTTGTACATATGTACTTATAGCCATTGAGATAGCATGCACAAGACCTGTGCAGGCTCAGGTCAGAAAGAATTCCAGCATAAAGAGGGGAATATGGACGAATTCCCACCCCTTAACTAAGGAACTGTAGGGAGCTAGTACCTGCCTGGGGAGAAAGAATTAGTTTTCTTCAAGGGTGTTGGTTTTCCCCGGCCAGTTGACCATCCTCCAGGGAAGGCTATACACCCAAGAGTAGATGGACAACACAGACTATACTTGAGGGAAAAAGACACAAATTTGGGTAGATAGGATGAGGCACCTAGATCTGGAGGAATGAGAGGAAAGATAAAAAGGATCAAAATAACATTGCATGGAATTCTCAAAGAACTAATAAAAACAAAAAAAAGCCCTTAATATTTTGAAAAATAAAAAAATATTGTACATGAAAATAATACGAAATTTGAAAAAAATAAAAAGATTATAGATGAAAATAATATGAAATTTATGTTCAGTGTGTCTACAAATTAAGGTCTATTGAAACATAGCTGTAATCACTGATTTAGATATTGTCTATGGATCTTTTATATAAAAATTAGAGTTGATTGGTTGAAATAGGGAGCATCTGACTCACAATAATATTTGGTGCTAGGCATTTACAGAAAACACTAACTCTCGGGATAGTGGATTCTTTATTTACAGCTGACTCTCAATCTAGATTTTGTATCATTCCATTCAATTTTTCTACTTGATTTCCAATTTGGGAGGCACTTTTTGTCTGCCAGCTTGTCCTCTAAACTCTTGACAGGATATATATTCTGCTTAGATGTAATAGCCTCTGAGTTCTCACATGTTAACACTTGGTTCTGTCACATAAAAAGAGAAAAACAACAAGTGGTCTAACGCAGGGAAAACACACCATTTGCCTTTGAGAGGGAACTAAAAATGGAGGGGCAATTTTTTAGGATGTTTCAATACTTCTGGTCAGACCTGAGAAACCAGTCTTATGTGTTTCCCCTTCAGAAAAAATAGGAGAAATAAGATCTTTCTTTCCTTCTTCTCCTGTGTAACCTACATGTAGCAGCTCACCAGTTATCAATAATCTTGCTTGTTTCAAGGATGCTGAATGCTAAACCATGAATGATATTTAGGAAAGAGAATAGGAACTGGTTAGTGACTTAAGAGATCCCCTGGGATGCATAGTGGTCCATTCTTTATTGTTTGCCCTGTAGTTTAAGATGGAGTATATCCATCTGATCTAGAAGAGTAGAAACTTGTGACTTCAGCAGATATTTTAGTGATGTGATCTCTCTACACCTGGGTTGTTCCTGAATTCAAGTAATGCTTAGTTAAAATGAATTTTGTTTCCTGGATAAATCAGCGTGGCATAGCAGCTTTTCTATTGGCAAACACTTTTAGAATCTATCTATAGGACAGTAAAACTAAGGAATAAGACACAGTATTGCTACACTCTGCAGCAATTTTTTCCTTAGGTGTTTCATCCCCAAGCACAGCTTTGAAGCTGTGAAAGCACTTCTGTAAGTGTTTTGAATTTAAATTGGTGCAATGTGATAATTATTACTTTATTTATAGCATGTTCCTTGGCTCACATAGATTCGGAATAAAAGATAAATTCATTGTTCAGTGTATACATATATAGGTATATACACACTGCTTTTTGAATAAATAATAATGTCAAGTTTTATAGTTCAATAGCACCTATAGTTCTCTTAAATATGATAATATTCCTAATCCCTATAAATCTTTTAGTAAAGTATCTATAGCCATTGTGAGTAAAATGTTTGTGATGTGAGGAATTAATTATGGAAGTGCTTCACAGAACTCTTTTGTGCTGACTTTTCATGATATGTATATAATCTGTCTCCCTCTTTAGAATATAAGCATCATGATTAGGGTTCCCAGCTTACTTTACTGTACTATCCATCACCTGATACATAGTTGATACCAAATATTTATTGAGTGAATAAACTAATGTATTATTCAATCTGTAAGAACCAAGTGGTAAAATAAACATGTAAGATGTGGTGTGACTTCTCTAGAGATTGCTTTGTATGTCTTCATTATAGCAAATTGATAAAATGGCCATGAAACCTAGGTTCTTCTAGAAAACAAGAGGGACCTTTAGACATACCATGATATTAGCATCTGAATGAAGCATTCGTTTATGGAGAATTCAAGAAAATAGAGCTTACAGGGGAAGACGGTCAGAGTGACTCACTGTCTTTGGTGGTGAATATTGTGACTAGGAGACTTGAGTAACTAGTCTCTTTCCCTCAAGCAGATTCTTCCAGATGTTTTAAAATCAACCAACCAAAGCTCTATATTTCAATTTACATCTAATTACCATAAATTCCCATATAATTTAGCTAACTTTTAAACCTAAGATTGTCTTAGCCATAAACTTGGCCATAGTTGGCTAGCTTCCTTGATGTCTCCACAAACATATAAGATAGCATTCTATTTCACTTCACATGAATTTGATCAGTTCTTAAAACTGACCACTCTTGTTGATGTATTTATTTCCAATTTATTAAGCTATGGTGCCATACCATAAGGGCTTAATAGATTTCTCCAGTGTATCTTCTTGTTACTTTCTAATCTCCTAGGGGGCAGACATCTCCATACTACCAATGACTATCTGTATGAGATCACATCACACTAGGCTGAATTAAGTAAATGGTAAAACCAACAATGAGAAAACCAAGCAACAGTCACACTTAGATCTATCTATCTATCTATCTATCTATCTATCTATCTATCTATCTATCTATCTATCTACTATCTATCTATCTATCTATCTATCTATCTATCTATCTATCTATCTATCTATCTATCTATCTAGTATATCCATGCAAGAGTTGATGTGCCTAGTGTACATGTAGTTGCTTACAGAGGCTGGAGAGTGTAGCTGTAGCCAGAGGCTTTTCTGCATCTTGCCCAGCTCTGTAGCTGCTTATAGAATAATCACTCAGAGGCTTAATATTAGTTGTAAATATCTAGCCTGTTGCTCAGACTTACTACTAACTAGGTCTTACAACTTACATTAACCCATTTTATTAATCTATATTTTGATACATGACTGTGGCATTACTGTTGGTCTATTGGCATTTTGCTCCTTGGGTGACTGGATAGTGTCTGCCTCGACTCTGCCCTTCTTTCTCCCTGTATTCAGTTTGGCTTTCCCTCCTAGCTATATTCTGCCCTGCCATAGGCTAGAGCAGCTTTATTCATCAACCAATAAAAGAAACACATATTTGCAGCATACAGAAGGACATCCCACATCAGGAGAGTGCTGACCTCCTGGAACTGGAGTTGTAGGCAGTTGTGAGCTATATGGTGTGGGTTCTGGTAATCAAACCTGAGTCCTCTGGAAGAGCAGTTAAGTGCTCTCAGATGCTGAGCCCTCTCCCCAGCTCCCAAAGTTACATGTTTTTAAAGATAGATTAGTATCTTAACACAGTTCAAATTTATCTCTTCCTCTAACAGGATCTATTGCATGTCCAGGAGAATTAAGATGCAACCCATCTCCATGGAGCAACTAACTACATGGTCTGTTGAGATCTGTTGCACTTTTCTAAGGAGGTAAAACCTTCAAATTGTTGGCCAGTCAAGCAGAACAGAGGTGATGCATTGTCATGAAAATGCTTACCTACCAAGATGATATAGTGCTTTAGGGTTAGGAGTCATAATAGTTCAAGGTGACTGATGTAGACAACATACCATTCCCTGAATAGAATAATAGCTGTGGAACAACCACAGGTGTTGGATGTTACCACCGTACAAGTGCTGTACTGTTCAGTTAACAGTAGTGACCCCTTTAACTTCAATAACTGTTAAAGAATAAACAACCAAAAGACATGGGATAAACAACCAAAAGATATTGGGATTTCAGTTAATAAGATTAGGATTGAGAGGGGAGTGAGATGGGTAAAGATAAATGCTAGGCTAACTTCTGAAAATACAAAAGTAGATACAGTAAGTTGGGGTATTACCAGGGTCTATAGATTTTAGAGAGTGTTAGAGTCATAATTACAAGGTACAAATATGATGGTGATATGAAAGAGAGAACAAGGAGCAGATGTAGGAATAAAAGAGAAAGTCTGTGAGATATGAGTGAAAAGTAGAGTAAAGCTACCCTGTATTAGGCTGGGCAGGGGAACACATACAGTAAAGGTAAAACTTGACTGAGCAATATACAAACAGGAGCTAAACCATCATGAGACACATATGCAAGAATGGAGATTAAATAAAAGAAAATAAGAAATAGAAAGATACTCTTGGAGTAAGTTGCTGACACAGCTATGCTGACTTGAAAGGTGATCTTTTCAGATCCCCCTGGCTCAAGCATACTCCATGTGGTGCTCTTTGTGGGAGGAGAGAGTGGGAGGCATTGGTCTTTAAGCCTCCATAGTCTGTGTTATCCTGGTACATGAGGAAAGGGAAGTTGCACATCTGGTCCTGTAGTCCAGTGTATTTGAGCATCAGCTCTTTGCTTTTCACTTGACAAAATGATGGTGAGAATTACCAATGTTATCTCATGTTTTGGGAGTTCCTGCTTTTCTTTTTGTGTAGTAGTATTCTGTTGCTGGAAGATTGTAGGCAAAGTTTTCCTGTCCTGAAGCCTCTCTCAAGTAAACACACTGAGGCTTATATTAATTATAAATGCTTGATCAACAGCTCAGGCTTGTTACTAACTAGCTCTTACATTCTAAGTTAACCCATATTCCTTATTTATGCTTTGCCATGTGGTGATACCCTTAGTATCATGGCACATTCATCTCCTGCTCCCTCTGCATCTGGCTGATGACTCCTCACTCTGCACTGCTTCCTCCCAGCATTCTCCTAGTCTGGCTCTCCTGCCTAACCTTATTCTGCTCAGCTATTGGACAGTCAGTTTCTTTACTAAACCAATCACAGCAACATATATTCACACAGTGTAAAGGAATATTCCACAACAGAAGATACTTATTTATCTTATTTTGTAAACAGTCCACTCAAATTTCTACTCAAACTAATTCTTCATGATACTGAGATATAAGAATCCTCTTTATGTATTCTTTATTAGATGCTATACAATTATTTTCTCCCAACCTGTGGCATGCCTTTCATTGTCTGAATAGTATATTCTGAATGGATGAAAGCTCGGCTTGTTTTTTAAAAGCCTTCCCAAAGAGAAATTCCCAAATCCAGGGTAATACAACCACAAAAGGATTTCTTTTCAATAAGTAGATTGAGTTTCATAGGCACAAAAGAATCACATCAACATGAATTATGGCCCTCACTTCCCCTTACATATAAATATTAATTTTGCTATATCATAATCCTACTGTAAAAATAAATATATATAAAAATTTCATCCATGCAGTTTCTTTTCATGCAACCATTCCTCTTCAGTCTGCTTCTAACTTGCTCCATTCAATGTCTTTTTCTACTTCATCCTTTTTTTCAAGTGTATGGCCTTAAAATATAATTACTCAGTTTTTTTTTTTTTACATTGTTGGATGTATGCTCAATATACACCTTTTTCCTGATATTACTAATTTGTATACAATTTTCTTTTGTTTGTTTGCTTGATTTTTTGTTTTATTTTGTTTTGTTTTTGTTTGAGACAAGGTTTCTCTGTTTAACAGCCTTGACTGTCCTGGAACTCACTTTGTAGACCAGGCTGGCCTTGAACTCACAGAAATCCATCTACATCTGCCTCTTGAGTGTTGGGATTAAAGGTGTGTGTCCCCATGCCCAGTGTGCATACTATTTTACAATTTTACTGATATCTTCTCAGTATCAAAGTCTTTTCTTAATAATTTATTCATTGACTGCTTTCTGTTTTATGAAAGTGTTCTTTGCATAATCATTTGCTTCTGTGGCTGTATGCCTGTTGTTCTCTACATTCTAAGTTCTTACATTTTAAGTCACATTACTGATTTGTTATTTTTCCCAAATAAAAAGCACTTAATACCATTAATTTCTCTCTGTTTTTTTTTAATGGGAATAACAAATTTGGATATTTCATACCATTCAACATGTTTTAAATTTTGTATTGTAAAAAATTCATGATTTATTTAAAGTGCATTTTAAAATTTGTAAATATGCAAGTATGTTTCACATGATTTTTAACTTTAATTTGATTAAAGTCAGAAAATACCAGGCATACAGTTGTAATGGTCATAAATATATTCAGTTTTGATTATGAAACAAAGTAGGACATATCCTGGTAAGTATTCTGTATAGACTTTAAAGTATGTATAGTTTCATTGTGAGTGGTAGAATGTCTTACGCTACTTAGATCAACTTGGTTTTAAACTATTCCACTGTTTTTAAAATATTCCATGTCCTTGTTAATAATCTTGTCTAGTATCCATATCACATGTGAAGGAACTATAGTTAGTCTCACTATTGGCCTAACTTTAATAAACGTAAGAGGAAAGTCAATGTAGGGGTATGTATGATCTGCAGTTAAATAGTGGGCTTCTGAACATCCCTCTACCACCTCCTTCAATAACCTTTCTCCTGGCAAGCCCTAGTGAGAGATGCCATTCTTAAGCATGGGAAGCATCGCTGGCAGCAACATTTTTATCTATAACTACACAGTGCACTGATGCACTTGGACAGGCACTTAGGCATGTTTCAAAATATCCAAAAGGGTCAATCCTAGCTCAACCAGAATTTACCTAATTGCTCTGGCTAGTTGCCTGTGGGATTTTTAGACAGAGACAACATGTGGCTAAGTAGCATCAAGCTTTCCTAACAGGTTCTACAGAGTGCTGGCCTAACTGACAATGACCTCCCAACAGTAGGCTGCCAAATATGCAAAGAACCTTATTTCTTTTAGCATAAAAAGTTAGAAACCTTACGAGTGTGAAACGCTGTGGAAATCTCTAATAGGCTTTGGGTTTTCAATAAAATAAATTATCACTTAGCTAGATACTACTTGCTCATATACTCCACCCTCACTGCGTTGACTGTAATTTTCTAAAACCTAATACACAAGTTAACACCTATACATGACACACTTCTGCTTATGATTCTCTGCAATGAAATAGCTTGTAACCTTATATCTGTCAGGGAAAGCTATGAGAAAAAGGTAAGTGGATCTTCTTAAGTGCAAGGAGGTATATTTAAAGCAACTGAAAATCACTTTCTTCAAAATCAAAGATGGTAAGCTTGTTAGATCTCATAACGAATATTAGTACAAACATCCCTTTAAAACATGACCATCTTAGTCCTGTACAGATGTGAATGTGTGCCTTCCCCTCCCTCCAGGAGTACACAACAAAAGTTCCACTAAAGTATTGTATTTGAACTATGAACCAGGTTTAATTAATGTTGTCAGAATCACAAAATACCCTTAAAAAGTTTTTACTGATTTAAATTCATAAAAGAATGCAAGTTCAGTAAATATTTTGATAGGCCTCTGAAGACACAATGCATTAGTTCACTTTCTGCTGCTGTGCTAAACACCATGATCAAATGCAAATTGAGAGAGGGAAGGCTTTATTTCAACTTAAAGTTATAGTCCATCATCAAAGGAAACCAGAGCAAGAGCTCAAGGCAGGGACTTAAGCAGAAATCACAGATGAATGCTGGTTCCTGGCTTGTTCCTTCTGGCTTCCGTTATATATATATATATACCACCACAGTGGGCTGGCCTCTCCTGCCATCAACTAGCAGTTAAGAAAATACTGGACACACACACACACACACACACACACACACACACACACACACACACTTACTACCCTGCAACTTTACTATGTTTATTATGTCTAAGAGTTTAAAGTATATTATATAGGGTATTTTAAATAAAGAATAGTGTCAATCATCATAATTGGGGCTGGAGTGATGACTCAGCAGTGAAGAGCACTTGATGCTCTTGTGAAGGACTCAGGTTTAGCTCCCAGTACCCACATGTAACATATAACACTCTGCAACTCCTGTTCCAGAACATCTGATGTCCCCTTGTGGCCTCTGTAGATATTGTATACACATGATTCAAAGACATAGTTGCAAAAAAAACAAAAAAACTCACCCATACACATAAAACTAAAATCAGTGTTTTAAAAAAATCATGTTATCTACAAATAATGATAGTCTTCCTTTCCTACTTTTACCTCTTTTATGTCTTTCTCCTATCTATTTCCTATAGCTAAGAAATCAAGCAGTCTAATAAGTGAGAGAGGGGAGAAGGGGCATTCTTGTCCTGCTCCTGACTTTAGAAGAAATGCTCCACATTTGTTTCCACTACTGACTTTAGAGGAATACTCTGTCTCCCTTTCCTACAATGTCAGACACAGGTTGTTGTCTATAACCTTGACTAGTTTGAAATATACTCTATTTTTCTAACATCTCCAGGACTTTTGTCATGAAGGCATGATGAACTTTGTCAAATGCCTTTTTGATCATCAATGGCAATGGTTACGATTGTATGGTTTCTGCCCATTAGTTTGTTTATACAGTGCATTATATTTATTGATTTATATATGTTGAACCAACCCTCTCTTTCCATAATGAAGCCCATTTGGTCAGGTCATAATGTGCTTATGAACTCATTTTGTAATATTGTGTTGAGAATTTTTGTTGTTCTCTTCATGAAAGATGCAAAATATAGACTATAAAGATTGATCAGTGGTTAAGAGCACTTGCTACTCTTCCAGAGGATTTGGGCTTTATTTCACATGGCAGGTCACAACTATCTCTAACTTCAGTTCCAGGGCCTACAACACCCTCTTTTGATCTCTGTGGGCACAAGGAAATCACTTGGCGCACAACCACAAAAGTTAAAAAAAATTACAGATAAAAAATCCCAGACCTCAAAATCTATCCAGAGCTATAGTGATAAAGACATCTTAGTACTGGCATAAAAACAGACAGGTAGTCAACGGAATAGAACAGAGGACTGGAGATTAACCAACATAACTATGCCCACCTAATTTTTGACAGAAGAGGCAAAAAAAAAAATGCACCAAAAACAGATAGCCTATTCAGTAAATGATTCTGGCAAAGCTGGATATCCATCTGGAGAAAAACAAAAGTAGATTTATATCTTTTACCTTTTACAAAAATCTCAGTTCAAAATGAGTCAATGGCCCTAATTTAAAGCCAGAAATACTGAAATTTCTAGATGAAAATATCAGAAATACTTCAAGGGAAGGCAAGAATTTTCTGAACAGAACATCAGTGGCACAGGAAATAGCCCCAAGTATCAACAGATTGGATTACATGAAATTACAAAGTTTCAGCACAGCAAAGGAAACTACCAGCAAAGCACTCAGAAGGTCACAGAAAGGGAGAAAAATCTTTGAAAGCTATGTTTCAGACAAGGGTCAAAGTCCAGAATTCCCGAAGATCTGTATAACTTAGATACAAAGGAAACAAAGCTATCAATCAACAAATGAGGAAACAAATTGAGCAGACAGGTTTCAAAAAACAAAACAAATGTCCAGACAGATAGTGTATTAAATTAACTCCTAATGATCTTTTCCCACCCAAGACAGTATCTCTCTGTGTAGCTCTGGCTCTCCTGGAACTTGATCTATAGACCAGGCTGATCTCAAAATCAGAGCTCCAGCTGCTTCTGCCCCCCTGAGTGCTGGGATTAAAAGTGTGTGCCACCACACCTGGTCTAATGACCTATTGTTATGCACCCAGAGCACTGCATCTCTCATCCTTTATCTGAGAAGATTCTAATTAGAGTAGGTTGTGGTTAACACAGTGGCTCACACCAACCAACCATGGTGCAGTGAGCAAGAGACCAGAGACTGTTCAGTCCTGAAATGAATGTATAGACTGCAACCCACTTCCCAAAATCGTTGTGAAAGAGGAGGCAGAAAGAATGTAGGAGCCCAAGGTGCTGCATGACAATAAGAAAACATTATCTCTGGACACAGCAGGGTAGCTGCACACATGAATACACAGTAGTTCTGACAGTATGTGCAAAATCCTTGCAAGTCATCAAGGAGAAAAGTATTGGGAAAACAGTTCTACCCCAACCTGGGGGGCTATTGGCAATTATTAACTACTGGGAGAGAGACAGTTTGCTCTAAGAGTATAACCCCTGGAAATTTGACCATTCTCGAGAATAAGGTCACACATCCAAGAACCTTTGGGCAGCATAAAGTTAGTTTTGAAAGATTTTTTCTTTTTAAAATACACAAACTTGGGTGGGTAGGGACAAAGGGAGTGAGTGAATTGGGGGAATTCAGGTAAATACAATCACAACACACTATATGACACTCTCAAAGTAAAAATGGAAGGAAGAAACATAAAAGTTTTCAACATCTCTAGCCACCAAGGAAATGCAGATCAAAACTGCTTTGAGATACCACCTCACCCAAGTCAGAAAGAATATCAGAAGCAATCTTACAGCAAATGTTGGAGAAGATGTGGAGAAAGAAGGACCCTTAGTCACAGATGTGGGGATGCAATTTAACACAGCCATTGTGGAAATCAGTTTGGAGGTTCCTCAAAGGAATTAAAAATAGAATTACCATGTGACCCATCTACTTGACTCTGGGTCTACACTCAGAGAACCCCAGACTCTACCAAATAGTTATTTGCATCATGTTTATTGCTGCTTTATTCACTATAGCCAGGAAATGAAACAAACTTAGTTGCTCACCCGCAAATAAATCAATAATGAAAACATGGTACATATATAAAATGGAATTTTATTCAGCAAGAAACACAAATGAAGTGAAAAATCTTGAGCAAAACAGATGGACTTATAATGTTTAGTATTAAGCAAGGTCACACTATCTCTAACAGAAAGAAAAAAAAGTGCTGCCTTCTCAAATCCGGGTACTAGTCTATGATATATCCATGTATATATGTAAATAAATGCATGTATGGATATACTGTAATATATAGATAGGAGAAAAAGGAAAGAAAATATTAAGTGATATGGAAGGACTAATTTTATTCAATTTTAGTTTTTTAGCAAGTAGATTTAGTGATTTGAATATAGGTAAAAGACAAGAGTCTGTTGTGGAATAATCTTTTTGTACACTGTGAAGATGTGTCTTTGCTAAGGCGCCTTCTGATTGGTTTGATAAAAAGCTAAATGGCCAATAACTAGGCAGGATTTGGGGGGCAGAGAGAACATTGGGAAGAAGGAGGGTGAAGTCTCAAGGAGACGCCAGGAACACAGAGCAAGCAACATGGGCTTTACAGAGTAAAGGTAACCAAGCAATGAAAAAAAAAGAATGCAGAGCCAGGTGGATCTCTGCGAGTTTGAGGCCAGCATGGTCTACAGAGCAAGATGGGGACAGGAACCAAAACTACACAGAGAAACCCTGTCTTGAAAAACAAAACAAAACAAAACAAAAAAAAAAGAAAGAAATAAAAAAGAAAAAAAAAGAATGTGCATTAAAAGATATAGGCTAATTTAAATTATAAGAGCTAGTTAGAAACAAGCCTAGGCTATTGGCTGAATTTCTATAATTAATAAGAAGTTTCCATGTGGTTATTTGGGAGCTGGCAGGCAGGACAGAAAAATCCACTTATAGGAGTCATGAAAGAGGATATAAATAAAATGGTTTATCTAGTTTTAACTCTGTCATAGATTTTGTGTGTGTGTGTGTGTGTGTGTGTGTGTGTGTGTGTGTGTGTGTGTGTTGTAGATGAATGTACAAAAATGTAATCGACAGTGAAAGTGGAAGCCCCAAAGCAAAGCTCCACAGCTGCAGAAAGTCTGTCCTAACTGTATAAAGTTCATTGAGTTGTACAGACTTTGGGTCTTGCCAAGTGCTCATTTGAGTGGCTAAGTTAATCTAGCTGCTATTTTTTGTTTTTGTTTTTTGTTTTGCAATCTCTTTATAATGAAGTGATTTTTTGATTTTTTTATTTAAAAAAGAAAATGAGTTTAGATAATAGAGAAAACAATGCTCTGTAAAACAAAGCTTAAGAAAAACAAGAGGAAGCATAGTCAATTTTAATTTTATAGCAAGTAGATTTAATAATTTGAATACAAAAAGCATTCCAATGTCAATTGAAAATATAAATATCTAATGACTAAAAAAATACGCAGAATTATTACTCTATTATATAAACATAAATAAATTTACTGTTTCTGTTACATTATCAATGTTAAATAAATAAATAAAACTTGTTAAATGCCATCTTTCTCAGTCAGAAAGGTACATTTGTATATATACACACATGTGTGTCCATATCTCCATATACATCTATATACTTATAACTATCCACATATATATTTACATAATACATTTGTATTTCTATGCTTATATTAGTACACACATACAGTTATGTTATTTTTCATATAGATAAAGAGACATCTACATACCAAGACAAAGAATGCAGTAACAATCCAAAGAAAGGGCACTGTTCAATGCCAGCTCCATGAGCCAGTGTGTTTATTGGGTTTGCCTACAGGAGTATGGGGGACTCACAGACAGCTTCACCATTAGGAAAACTCACTTCAGTCAGTTGCTGACCTTTTAAATAATGGCAACAGGAATAATAGGAAGAGGTTGGCTCTTGTGAGGATCTGGAGAAGGCCTCTAATGAGGTCTCTTGAGCCTGGGGCGCTTCCTACCTCTCTGCAAGATGGATATTAATACACCTAAACTTGTAAGATCTGGTGTGAGTCATCACAGCTGCTCTGCTTCAAGACAGGTATGATTATGAACAGTCACTCCCTGCACATACATACAGATAATATGGGAAATACACAATAACCTACTATTGATTCAATCAATCATTCATTTTTAAGAAGCAGAGTTCACATTTAATGTAAGCTATTATGAATGCTAGAGGCTTGGTTTGGGTGTTGTCTCCTTTTACAATCCAGTGATGACTATGAAACAGCAAATTCTCAATCAGATTGTTTTCTTCTCTTACCTGAATGAAAACAATGTCCGACACCCCACAGATAATCTTGCTTCTCTGAGTGAGGTGCATGCAAGCCTTGAACTTGTTGTCTTCTGGCTTCAGCAGTTTGACTGACTAGGATTCCTGGCCCCCTCTACTTATTGCCAGCCTTGTTTTCTAAGCATCTATTTGTTAAGTTAGTAACAACTGATAATATCTTGAAAACAGAACATTGCTTTACAACAAATCTTGCAGATGCAATATTTCATTTCATGATCATGTTATAAATACTCAGGGTGCTGACCTAGAACTCATAGACAGTCAGTTCTGTTGTTGTTGACTGAGGGTATGAAAGATAAAACGGCACAATGCATAACAAGCATGGTGTGTTTTTAAAGGATTTCTGTCACATTGCTACTCTCAACTTGACTTAAAAAGTGAAATGAAAAAACTCAGAACCAGAAATAAAAAAAAAAAAACAGAACCAGCCTGTTTTCTCTCACATATGTGAAATCACAAAAGAAAAACAAATTAAAAGATGCATGAAAGCAGAAGAGGAACATTCCAGATTTGGGGTGACATTGAGAAGGGTGAAAAGGGTTAAGCATAGGTGATTGGGGGGGGGTAAATATAATCAGAATACTTTATGTATGTGCATGAAAACATAATGAAATACATGACTATGTCTAATTAATATACAACAATAAAATGTTTTCTCCATTTGGATATTTTTCTCATATTTGGTTCAAAAGAGATTTTTGAATAAAACTATACCAATGCAACACATATCCAAAGACATATAGAATAAAGATTATTGGATAAAAGCTATCTAGTTCAATTTAAATTTCTGATTGATAATGTATCTTTTTTTGCATATACCCATAGTAAATACTGAAATTAAGAAATCCTTGTGCAACAAAAATTCACAATTAATTTCTCACCCTGTTTTGTTTTGGACTTAATTTGTTCAATATGCTTCACCTAAGATGCTTGCTCCTCCTATTACTGTGGAGCCAGAAGACCATGCTGCTTCCCTGTACATTTTAACCTGAAAAAGAAAAATAAATGAAGAGTGATAGTGTCTTTAAAGTGTTTGGGACATATTTCTCTTTTCATTATCTCCAAGTCTGCTTGACTTCACTGAAGAAGGCCAGGGTCGTCATTAATTGCATCATTAAACCCCAATCAGGGGACAGGTGTGTGGACAGTGATGATTTCTAAAGTACAATCTAAAGCAAGCGTCAGGATAAAAGGCTTCCGCCTTCCCTTCTGCATTTATCTTCATTACACTCTGCTCTGACTTATACAAAAAAGCTTGCTGAAGGCTGAAGGCTGTCAGGTGCATGTGAGTGGGGTCACTTTATCACACTGACAAGTGCCTCTGGCAGCCACCACAGCTTTACTGCAATGGACCAGAAGGACTCAGGGATGGAGCACAGCCAGGAACTCTGGTGAGGAGGTCCTGAGGCTGTACTCACTGTGCATCTGGGCACTGAGGTGGCTCTAGAGCAAGGTGAGGTAAACAAGTTTTCAAGGTACATTTCCTCAGTCCAGAAAATGTGAATTTTGATCAAGAGTAGTTCTCAACATTCACTTTATAATGAATTTTCATACATAGGTGAACTCACTGCCAATCAACCTTGCTGGTACTCAGGAGTCTAAGCAAAGGATAATTTCCATGGCAGCTATTAGAGTTTAGCCTGGAATTAAAAAACAAACAAACAAATCTCTCACAACACGAATCATTCCTTTTATGTAAGAGAACATGTCACAGTCCTGCAGGCTTATGGGCGTGGTGGTAGCTGAGGGTCAAAAGCAAAAGGTTCATGTCAGCACCATGGAGCCAACACCACTGTTAAGTGTAAGCACGATCATGTCCTTCACTGCCAGGTTTGTTCAAGAAGAGAGGAGGGATTTCCCCTTGGAGGGGACAACTACAGTGTTGTCTCCTGTCAATTTCCAAGGAAAGCTTGTGAGGTATATTTGCATTGAGAAATAAAGAGCACTACTAGCTATTCAATAAAGAACACTATAGCGATTAAAAGCTACTACTAAAGTTGTATGTAGGTAAAGAAGATGAGGATGAATGTTCAGATTTCAAATGTACAGGATGTGCTATTACTGTTTCAGCGTGCACATAGACAAATGACTGCTTTTTGGACATTGGAAGGCAGTGTGCATTCTCTTGTCTTTATTTCGTCATTGCAAACCAGTGACCAGTGTGTATTGTCAATGGTTTAAAAGGATATTTGTAAATTGAATTCAGAAGAAGAAAATTCTGACTTTTAACATGTAAAACATACCTGCAACTACATACCATGAGTGCATTTTTCCTAATCCTGAACCAAGATACAACCAAGCCTTGGTGTGTGTTTATGACCTCTAGCCATATTTCTGCATTTGGAATAACTTTCATCACCTTCATTAATATTTTTAACATTGTCGTTCTCCTTTTGGTAACCCTTAAATGAATGGGTAATTGTTTTACTATTACAGCCTACAATCTAGAGCTTAAGTTATCAGCTATAAAAATTAAAATATTGTGTATAATCCACTTAGGGAATAGACCTATTTTTCTTACTTCATTGTTTATATGTCAGACAAATTTATTATTATTACTCATATGTAGATCCAAGACAAATTGGAGGCCCTTCAGTTAGCAAAATAAACATCAGTGTTTTATGAGTATGAAGTAAAATTAATTAAAGTAGCATAAGAGCTCATTAGAGAATTAGAGTGTACCCTTCTCTTGGAAAATGGTACCCATCTTTTTATGCAAGTATGAACAAGGCAAGGGTGACCCACTATTCATCATATTCAGGTAGAAATCTGGAAATAGTGACTGCAAGCTTGGCAGCACATTCCACTGCTACTCATCTCACTGATAAGGGGACTCTAATTATCCTCCTCCTGAATTACAGTTGCTCTAGTCATGTCTTTGACCAACAGAATATAGCAGAAACACATTCTGGGACTCATGTGGCTATGTCAGAAGAGGCTTGGGAGTGTCTCATTTGGATAGTCGCCCAGGTATCTAAGCCTAAATGTAAGAAATCAATGGATCCCTAGGTCATAACCTGAAGAGATCACGTGCAGATGTCTAACAGCCATTCATAGCTTAGCCTGGCTTCCTAATCATCTTCACTAATATGCTAACATGTGAGCCAAGGCGTGTTGGACTTTCTGACCCAGCCCAGCATCAGGCGACTATGCCCAAGTAGTGCTTGTAGGTAATACATGCGTGTATTAGTCAAGTGATGCCTCCTAAATTTCTGACCCACAAAAATATGATAAAAACATTTGCAGCTTTAGTCTATGAGTTTGTGGAGTTTTTCTTAAGGAACAGTAGAAGAGAGTTCATTCTCTGTATAAGTGGCAACTCAACCCTATTGACTTTGGCCTTCTGTCCTGTGGGTGTGTCTGGACTTTTTTTTTCCAACAATAGGACAACCTTGCAGCTAACCAAGTGACCTATAATGTCAGATGAAAGGAGGGAGCTAGATTGGCTTGCTAAGACTCGTGTGTAGTAACGTTACCCTTTGAGTTACTACTTGTCTTTCGGTACCACGATTTCATGCCCTTTCCAGTTCACAAATCTGAGCTGTGATTCGGTTGCTCAGATCAGTGTCTAGGCCTGGTGAGTTGCTTTCAGAGCTCACTGATGAGATAGCTGAGTGCACATGCCCGCTCACTGATTACCTGGCTCCTTGTCTGGTCTTTCTGATGGGTATGTCATACATACAGCCAGAAAACGGAAAAACAAACAAACAAAAAAGTTAAGACATCCAGAAAAAGCTAATTACCTTTAGCTGTGTGCTGTAAAGAGCAAACCCATTGTGTCTGAGACTACCATCCTTTGGAAGCCTGTTTGTAAACTTGGCCCCTTGCTGATGTTTGAGAGCAGGTTTACGGAAGAGTTTCATTATTTACTAACTGGGAAGAAGGGCTTTATGATGTCTAATATGTCTTCACAATGTGATTTGTGCTCAATGATTTTGTTTGTGGAGTCTGGAGTTTTGGTATGTCTTCCAGCATGCATATGTAATCAGCTCACAATATAATCTTTGGCACCAAGTCTCTTACAGACTTTTTTGTTCAGCAATATTTTATACATGTCATGATTTGATGCTAGAAGACCTAGATGTGCCATATGTGACTCCATCTGGGAGAGGACTGTTGAGAACTTGTACCTAATCCCCTCTAGACCATGAGTACATCCCCTTGGCTGACGGCTTAGTATCTTTTGACTGTGCTAAATCACAACTGTGAGCATGGCCATGGCAAGCACAGTTCAAAGAAAAGTCATTCTCCTTCTCCTTGCTCCTCCAGTGTTTTGATTGAGACTGTCTTGCTAAAATAATTGCAAGATCATTGATGAAAGTGGGTTTGGTTTTTCATTAAATAATACTGGTAACATGGAATCATCTATGCTATGATTTTATTACTGTGTTTGCTTGACTTATCTGTTTCTACTTCCTGGTTGCTTTTCACAACCTTGAGTAGCTCCTTGATCAACTTCAGTAAGGCCTTTGCCCATCTCTCTACCAGAAAGCTCTTCTCCAGCTCACTTTCTGCCTCCTTGCACATGCTCCCTTCTCATCCTTCATCTCAGCAGCATCTCTCACAGATGAACTGTCTCTTTGAAGTGCTCTGATCCCTTGGCTTAACATATATATAAAACAATGTTTTTTTAAATTTACTCTTTTGAGAATTTCATTCATGTGTATAACATATTTTGATCATATATACCTCTCACTTCCCCCTCCAATTACTTCCTAGACTTCATCCTCTATAATCCCTGCCAATTTCATGTACTCTTCTTATTTTTATGCCCAACTCAGTTCTGTTAGTACTTGAAATACTACCAAATTCCCAATTTTCATACTACCTTTCTATCTACTGATTTGTTTCATATTTCAAAGCTTCACATGTTCTAAGTTGTTTGCTGTTCTTTTCTTAACTCCATCAGAGACCCAAGAAGGATAAAATACTACATGAGTAAACAGGAGGAGCAGGGAAAGCAACTTCTGAAACTATAGAAATGACAGAAACATCTGGCTGCCTGGACAGTCACCCAAGGTTCCTCTACAATGTTGGGCCATCTATCTTCAGCCTACAGACCTAGAATATCTGACAGACTTTTCTTCAAAGCATAAATTTTGAAGGACTGTCCTACCTTGTCTTGGCAAAGTTCAGTAGTCACTTTCTTTTGTGTCCTGCTTATTCAGTTTCAAGAGCATACTGTCAGCAGTTGAGACAAATAGCTAGTTTTTGCCACAAAGAACGTGAACTCCATCTGGAGGTTCTTTGATGCCCATCATCCTTTTTTGAAGTAGATTGGTGCTGCCAGGAGCAGATGTGTCTTACTGTCAAGAAAAGTCTTATGTTATTAAAACACCTTAAATGCCATATTCTGTAGGTCTTAAAAGTGTTTGATATCAACTATCATAAATATATCTCTGTATGACCTTGAAAACATACCTAACATGACTATAAGTTTGATTGTTACAGATGACTAACTATTAACCTTTCTTTCTTTATTATCCTAAACAGCTTTTAAAAACTAAGACTTTACATTACATTCTTAAGTGGGCTGCATAGGTACAATATCTTAAATAAGAATAGAAACATACATACAATATAACAAAAATAACCTTAAATTTGTATCAATACACAAAATACCATATCAGTGTAAAATATTTGAGACCAGTGATTGTTCAAAAGTAGACTCAGCAAACTACCCTTTTATTCCATCTTTTCTATATTATATCCCCTCTTTTTTCCCTTCAGAATGAGATCCCTGAATCTAATCTTCTTGTTTAGCTTTCTCCCTGACCATGTCCAGTAACAATTTATAACCAGCCCCCCTAAATGATGACAAACATCCATAACCCACTGAATGACCAAAAACCACCCACCTTACCTCTTGGGGATGTGGATATCATGTTTACTAGACTGTTTCTTGTTGTCTGGGGTGATGACATTTTTAGGGGACCTGAGAAAATTTGGATAATGGTTAAGTCCTGGAAGAGCTTGTCATAACATTTGTTGTCCAGTCTCTGCAATGAGAAAGTGCAAAGCTTATCTCTACTCTTGGCTAGAGTGGTCTTTGAGGTTGGAGCATCTCAGCCAGCAGCCTTGAAGCTGTTCTGGATATAGAACTCTGAGGAAACTGGAATAGAGGCACTCTGAGAGGCTGGATCACATGGGTCACCCATTTTCATCGGTGTCTGGACCCTTTGCTCTGAAAACACACAGACTTTCGACTTTCAAAGGTAACATACATATCTGTATTAACACAAGTATGGACTGTGCATTGTGCACAAGCCAGCCAAAGATGATTTTTTGTTTTATGTTTGAGCAGGTAAAATATGTTACCTGACTTGTAGTTTTTTTAGCTTTATTTTTTTTTTACATCCATAATCAGGATTTTCAGGCTTTCCTAAAGTATCTAGGCTGGTTTAATCCAGCAGTCCCTTCTACAATCCAGTGTCTCTCAGCAGCTGTTGTTCTCTGTTCATTAGCATTCAAAAAATTCAAAATCAACAAGACACCATATAGGATCCAGACTCTGTGTATTTCCCATCTCTATGTGGCTTACCTTTTTAGTACTATTTTATTTTCTCTTTAGAGACTTTATCTTATTATTTGTAAACTATTTTTTCTATGACTGTCTATACCCACTGTCTTTTTTTTTTCAAGCGTACATACACTTTTTAAATGTACTGTAGCCTTTCTGGAGATTTTTTCCATCTGAATCTGTCTTTACTGAGCACCTGCCACATTCTCTGACCATGTGAGACAAATCTTAAACTGCTATGTTAGCCACTAAATCGTCACACAGTGTAAAGGAATATTCCTCAACAAAAAAAGTTGTGGCCGGGCGTTGGTGGCGCACGCCTTTAATCCCAGCACTCGGGAGGCAGAAGCAGGCGGATCTCTGTGAGTTCAAGGCCAGCCTGGGCTACCAAGTGAGCTCTAGGAAAGGCGCAAGCTACACAGAGAAACCCTGTCTCGAAAAACCAAAAAAAAAAAAAAAGTTGTGAAAAAACTCAAAATTATGATGAATCAACTAAAAAGAAACCTAATATATAGTTTAGGTATGCATGAGTAACAAATTGGCTCCAAATATTTCATTAAATTTTTTTAACCTTTATTTTTATTTTGAGTATATAGATAGGTGTTTTGCCTGAATGTATCTCTGCACCATTTGTGTGATGCCCGTGGAAGCCAGAAGAGGGAGTCAGTTACCCTGGAACTGGAGTTATAGATGGTTGTGAGGATCCATGTGGATGCTGGGAATCACACCCAGATTCTGTGGAAGAGCAGACAGTGTTTTTGACCGCTGAGCCATCTCTCAGCCTCTCATGTTTTTTACACCTAGTTGTTTGATGTTTTAGCATTTGTATTTCATATCATATCTTAAGTAAATGATTAAAATGTAATATATTTCCAGTCTCAGCTACTATTATCTCTTATATAACTGGCAAGACCTTGTAGTGGTCTCCCTCATCTAAACCCATTCACAGCTGCTTTTTGGAGTTGAACAGAGATTGGAATAGAGAACAAAGGAGAGATTTCTGGAAGTAGACTGTATAAAATATGCATAAACTTAAAGCATTTAAATTACCCCTAGTTTAAGAACATTTAAGGCAGATACTTCTATTTTTTCTGTGTAAGGTTCTCTAGAGAAACAGAGTCACTTAAGATTAAGATATGCGAACTCACTGAAATGATTATAGGGGTAAGTCCCCATATCTGTATTCAAGTCCTAAATAATATAGATTGAGAATACATAATCTAATGTCCCTGTATCTGAAATGCTCTAAAATGCATTGTTTAATGTTTCCCCATAATGCCAAAAGTGGGTAATTTCGTATTTTACCTTATGCGATAGGTCACAATTAAAATATAATTATGCTAAAATGTTGCTTAAAATTAATTGCAGGCTATTGATGTGAGATACATAAGAGAATTCTATGCATAGATGGGTTCACCCTCAAGATGACTTACGTATATTCAAGCCTTTTAAAATTTAAATATTTTGAAAGATGAATCTGGTAAAGTGATACTCAACCTGTATTTGACTTTTCTGTAAGTGAGGCTGTTTGTAGATTACTACGTCTTGTTTATTTGCCTATTAACTATTCACCATTTTATGTTCATTTAAAAAATGTCATTGTTTTGTGATGGCTAATCTTGGCTGTCCTCCTGACACACTTGTAAAGAGGAAACCTCAGTTGAAGAATTGTCTCCATCAGATTAGCCCATAGTCATGTCTGTGGGGGAATTTTCTTGATAGCTAATTGATGTAGCAGGGCCCAGCCCACTGTTGGCGGTACCACCCCTCGGCAGGTGGACCTGGGCTGTATAAGAAAGATAGCAGAACATGAACCTGGGGCCAAGGCAGTAAGCATCATTGCTCCCTGTTTCCTGTTTCAATTCCAGCCCCCAGGTTCCTGCCTTGCATTCCTGCCTTGGCTAACTTGTATGATGGACTCTTAACTTCCCAAGTTGCTTTTGGTCATGGTATTTATCACAACAACTGAAAGGAAGCTAGGGCATGTCTTTTCCTATGTGAAAACCTTTGCCATTGACTTTCTGAACTACAGAAGAGTAAAAAAATTAAATGTGTGCATCTGTGTGTACATATGTGTATGAGCAAATGGAATTAAACTGACATGAAGAAGTGGGATTGTGAGAGTCAAAGTGCACTCCTTCTAGTTGATGATGGTTAAGAGTTAACAGCAACAGATCACTAAATCAAAGCAGTTGAAATGGAAGAACAGGACAAAGGAAAAAGAAATGTTTAATTTGGACTCAGTATATAATTATTCCTAAAACAACAACAACAACAAAAACAAAAACAGAAAACCAACTTTCTCTTATAATAAACACTTCCAAGTAGCTACAGCTTTTAACACTGGCACAGCAAATACAGGCTTATTCTTTGCTTAACTTTTAATACAAAGTACAAACTTCATATTTTTCCTATTTAAGGGCATTTTGTTTTTTACTGAGCCATCATAATGTATTTTAGGAATGTTGAAATTTCAATAGGGTGCTAAAGTGGGAAATGTAACCACTGACTTCCTTATAGCTCTTAGATCCTGGGGAAAAACTGACCTGATTCAAAGAGCAGTTGGTAATTAGGAGGAGGAGAATAGCTGTGAACCACTTTCTTTTCATCACTTGGTTTTTCTTAATCATTTCATTTAAAAGTCCTAGGAATGCTCAGTGCTTGGTATCATCTGCAGACAGTAGGTTTTAATGTAATCATATGTAGGGATAATGCTGACGAAGTTATACATTTCAGGGAAGCCAATGGTTTACCTTGTACTCATCTCAATTCACTGGTGCTGGGAAGGTCGATGATCTTGCTGCTACGGTTATGAGCCACTCAATGAGAATGGCTCCAGAGCAGAGAATCTATGTGAGGGAGACAGAAAGCAAGGGAAGACGCTGCAAATGAAGTAGGATGGAGTAGGAAAGCCAAATGTTTGCCTCTGAGAAGTTAAATCCAGCTGATGATATTAAGTCATAAACTTCATCTACAGCACTTGTTGCTTCAAAGAAAACATTAGTGTACATTGGAAATTCGTCAGTGAATATAAGAAACATTGACTGATTAACATCTCTTTTAAAGTACTCCTCTGACAAACTAGAAAAATAGTTTCAGTGTCAGGGACATTACAGAAGCCTCAAGAGTTTTTCATGGGAGTGTCTTCTGTAGCGATGGACTATTAGTATCAAGGCTTTGGTAAAACCAACTCTGCAGGCCCATTACTCAGAATCTCAACTGAAATATCTCTGTTCTAAAGTTTCATCTGCATCATTTTTTTGGTCAGAAATGAAGTACATAAGCTGTAAAATGGATTATGCCATTGCACACTTAACCCAGCTATTAGGTGTGTGTGCATGCTTTTTGATAAACAAAACATATAAATTTAGTATACTTTCTCTGTCACCAAAGGATAATCTTTGGTAATGTCTCAGTTACTTATTTTGAAATACACACACACACACACACACACACACACACACACACACACATACACACACACACATACACACACACACACACTCTCACACTTTAAAAACATATGCCTTCAATTTGTAATATAGCCTTCAATTCTATGATATTAAATACTTTTAATATACTTACAAAAGAGCTGTAGTCCAAATATTATCGTCGATCTTGCTGTGTCTATCTACTATGAAAGATGCTATCTGGTTTTACAACAGGATGCTGAGACAACACTGGATATTACCATAGAATATATTAATATTAACTGTTATAAAGTAGTTTCCTCTAAATTGAAACATTCATCCAAGAGGGAATGGGGCAGCTCACAAGACTCTGAAGGCTAACAAAATTCAAATGCTTGAAAAGGCTAAAACTCCCAAGATTCACGATGTTCTTCCAGGGTTACAAAAGTAGTAAACAATTGTGGTTGGAGGAGACTCTGACCAGCCAAATACAGAGAAGACATTTCTCAGAGCTGTCCAGAGCTGCATGGAAGTTGTGCAGAGAGCTCCAGGGTTGTATTTTTTTTAATGAGTCTTCACCCCAAACTCTGGTCTTCTGGAAGAGCAGCAAGTGCTCTTACCTTCTGCGTTCTCTATCCAGTCTCAGTATGCAGCTTGCTGCCACCACATTATATAATCTGTTCTAACCTGGGTAGCAGACAAAACAACACT
This sequence comes from Peromyscus melanophrys, assembly GCA_902168415.1. Taxonomy (NCBI): domain Eukaryota; kingdom Metazoa; phylum Chordata; class Mammalia; order Rodentia; family Cricetidae; genus Peromyscus; species Peromyscus melanophrys. The sequence continues at coordinate 14,379 of CABHPR010145740.1, read as the reverse complement.
GGTATACATGAGGAATCAATCACATGTGTGTTGTTGCACTCTTGTTTTGTTATGTAGAGAAAGTATTTGCAAAGCTACATTTAAGAGCATACGAGTTGTCTATGAAAATTTTCCCATTAGTCCTACAAGAGAGTACTCTGGGCCTTTACCTTTCATCATTTCTGCACCAGACGAGTCCATGAAGTAGGTATTGTTGTTGTTACTATTTTTATTTTTACCACTTTTACAATATATCATAGCCAGCCATTAATAGAGAACACATATACGATTAAAACTCCAGTTTCTCTGTCTGACTAAGTCTCTGGATTATTTCTTAGAGAGATGAAAATCCAAAGTATCTATACTAAGTTGATTTAGATACTGAGTAAGCAGGGCTCCCCCTGTTTGTTTTATTTAAAGCAATGTGTGGCTCAGCATGTTTACAAAGAGATATTTGATAAATCTGTAAAATAACTCAACAGTGGATTTTTAAAAGCCTACGTTACAGAAACTATCCAGAAAATTAATTGGAATATACTTACCCTTTCAGATGCACAGTGTAGGCTAAGGTCTGAAATGAAAGTAAAACATTCCCAGAGTAGTTGCATCAAATATTTAAAGCCTTTTCTTTTCAGCAGTGTCCCAGAATTTACATTATCACTTCTACATTCCAAGTCACAAATCTACTTGGTTTCTTAGTCTCTGCAAATTTTATTTAAATTGTTTGAAGAACTCACTCTCATACAAAGACAGAATACATACTTGTTGATTTGTCTTCTGACTTTTGCTTTTATCATAAAGGAGGTTTTGCTTTATTTCAAATCATAGATTCTTTTATATTCTTGATTATTTATAAACACTTCCCAAGATCATACAAAATATCAGCAGACTTTTATCGTTTAAAATAAAACATGTGAAATGAATGCTATATTCTTTCATTTGATTTGATGTATGTTAGGTGACTCTAGTTCTGAAACCAAAGTGAATACAAAGAACTTTTACCTCCATAACTCACTGTCGGGTAGCAAAGGCATTATGTAAGTAATCAATAGTAAATCTCTGTTGTGAGTCTGGATTCTCTGAGATGAACTAGATACTGAGGTTTCCAGAGCAATTTGCATACTAGAAAGATGGCTTCATTCTATTGTTGAGTTTCATGATTTACTACATTTGACTAAGATTTAGAGACAGAGAAATGAACTGAAAATACACTAACCTTCAATCTCAATCCAGCAAGGGCATTTGAAGCCATAGTTCTATGTTTAATCTGTTTGTCTGGGGACAATTTGAAATTTGGGGGCCAGTGAGATGGTGCAGTGGTTAAAGGTGCTGGTCATCAGCCCTGACCACCTGAGCTGGATCCCTCGGTCTTGCATGGTTGAACGAGAGAAGGGAGAACCAGTTCCTGAAAGAAGTTGGTTTCTGTTCCCAGTGGTGTTTGGCAGGGGTGGGGGAGGTGGGAGGTGGGAGGTGGGAGGTGGGAGGTGGGAGGTGGGAGGTGGGAGGTGGGAGGTGGGTCACATGCATTTGCAGCACCACACATATATAAACAGCCCAAATAAGTAACTAAATATAAAAAAGGTTTAAGATTCTCTATTTGGACAACCTAATCTGAGCTGTATGCCCCATTTCAACAGAACAGAGTTGAGAAAAATAGTTTTTTCTCATCGCTTTTGAGACTGATACCATCCTATGAAAGCTATTCACTACTTTTAATTATTTTTTGTAATATTGTCCTCCACAGCTTTTATTCTGTCAGCTAGCATGCTTCTTTCAAACTATAAACAGCATATGTCTCTTCAGGGCCAGCTCCTACAGGATGGTTTTACCTGGAATCCTAGACGGCTTTCATATGACTATCTTTTATTGGGCTATCAGAATCTTAAAGATACTTTATTGGAGAAATTAATGTATTTAATCAGTAAGACTTTGCAACATTGCCACCGTGGTTCACTAGTGACTCCCACCATCTTCATTCCCCAGACCCTCTGTGCTTAACCTCAGAAGGCTAGGAAGAGAGAGAAGGCACGGGACTAAGTTTTGCTATTATAATGGGAAATAACACCTCCTTGACATTGGCTTAAAGGTCATTATTAGGAATTGATTTGTCTCAAACTCCATTGAACTCAATGGGGTCATCTAATTTCCTTGTCTGGCCTTCATTCTGAAAACACCTTCCTAGTTGTCCTTTCCTGATAGGAACCAACAAGGCCTGGCTTAGAACGTGTTACTAGTGATGAGGGTTTATGGTAATACCCCTTCTGCTCTGTCAAAGTGTGACTGGTGGCCCTCAACAAGTGCCCAGACATATTTGAATGATGCCATCGATGGGTCTCACCTCTTTGGTTCATGTGAAAGCTTGGACTCCTGTGGTGCAATCTCCTTTGTATAGGAGATAAGTCATGTATTTTTAAAGTCAGCTTCCTGTATGAACAACTCCATATGTCTATGTTTCTATTTCCTGTCCCCACCACACTCCACTGAGAGGGACTTACCTGTCCTACATACATTGCCACGTTGGTCTAAATCTGCCATGTCCTCTTACTGGTGCCTGTCAACGTTATTTAGTGCTGATGTGCTTGAGCAAGGGTGTTCCATTAGTGACACATCACAAGGAGCAGAGGAGATGCAACACAACTTGACATTTGTGCCACTGGAAAAAGTATACAGATTCAAGTTTATACCTAGAAACTAACATGAAAAAGAGCACCCTTGTTTTAAAAGATACTAACTAACTCCTATCTGTGGGCATGCCACCCCGAATGAGCCTGACCTCAGCCGAAAAGACTTGCTCCTGAGGAGAATGAGAGTAGAAGAGCATCTTCCAATTAACCTTTAGTTTTGATAATAATCTTAATGATTTGATCTTTTTAAAATTTTAAACGTCAAGCTAATATAATTTTATAATGTTTCAGATTTTCAGTTTGATTTGATTTTTTCACTTGTTTTCAGTATATTCTATTTTTAATAAAAAATAGCTTCTTATTTTGAAGGTGTTCTTGTTTCTTTAGTAAGTCTAATCCAAGTTTTTTTGAAAATAGTATTTCTCTGTGGAACTGGAAATCAAGAAATTATTAACTTTAAAAAAGGCCCAGTAAAGCCATTCCTGAAAGGCATTGTACAATACAAGCATTTTTCTTGTGGTGTTGTTTATTTTATTTTATTTAGTTTTCTAGTCTGGCAAATTCTCCTTTTATGTCATGTACTCATAGCCACACTTCCGACATAACAGGAGTGTGTCTACAGCTCCCTGTAGGTGGCGCTGCAGTCCTGCAAGAATAATAGTAGAGCCACGTTTACCCAGATACTGATTTAAGATTCCTTCAGAAAATGGAAAAACCAGTGGGAAAGAAACTGGTTAAGTGTAAGCAATAATGAGCAAAAAGAGAAAATCTACTGAACAAACCTGGAAATTAATATAGACATGTTCAAGCCTCTTTAAATATGACATTAAATCACCCTCAACTCCTAAAGCTGTCATTTTATCCTTCCTAAGGCCCCTAGCAAACCTGATTTACACACTGAAAAAGGGTGGCATAGGGAGATGTAAACTGGCTTCCTCAGCTGAATCTTCGGTGTTATATTAATAACATGAAGACATAAACCTGTGTGGTAAGACAATCCATTACACAGGCCCTGTAAGAAAATTTTATTTGACAAATAACAGAACTAATTCACATAAGAACTTAAATATTCAAAACTGGCAAAGAATAAGTGCAAAAGAAAAGAAATATGTGTATATACTAATTCAGTGGGAGCTGCAAATTCATGCTGTGGAAGCAGAGGAGAGTCCAACTTTTGACAGACTTGAAGCAGCAGAATGTGTAGCTGTGACCTACAGCAGGGGTCTAGAACTTCACCTCCCTGGTCTCTGCAGAGCCAGTCTCCTGCTGTAGGGTACTGACCTGCATGTTGTAAGAAGTTTAACAACATCTCCAGTCTCCACACAATAGCATTTGGACAATGACAGCACCTGAAAGACCTCATATGAAGTGTAATAAGCCAGGCACAGGAACACACATGAGTCCTATATAATCTCTTTTATTCGGGGGAATATATTTAAAAAAAAAAAAGGTTAAGCTGTAGAAGCAAAATGGAAAAAAAAGAAGAGCTTCTATCATACCCTTATAGATGCACAACAACTACCTGTGATTTACAAAGGACAGCTTTTTAATCTTCTTGCTTACAATTCAAAAGGAAATATTATTTGATAATTCTGTAAAATTGTCTTGTTCACTTTTTCTCCCTCAATCCCTCAGTTTGTAAAAAACAAAACAACATCCCCAGACATTTTGAAATGCCTCCAGAAGGACAAAAGTGCCCTTGATTGAGAGTTGGTGGTCTATAGTAGTTGAGTTTTTATATACAGAGGAGAAATTATTTTGAAGTGCTCCTTCTTGCAAAAATGCTGTTTGTTTTCTAAGAAATGAATGTTCTAGAGGATCTAGAAATTCTTAGCCTTTGTCAATCAACATGAACATGGCAATCCAACCCTATGTCTTGAATACACCCTGGCATGAACACATTGTCTCCACTACATTTTTTAAATTATTTTATTTTATAATTAATTTAATTTTACATATCAGCCACAGATTCCCCGGTCCTCCCTCCTCCCCCCCCCCCGCCCTCCCCCCCCACCCCCCCCCCCCCCCCCGCCCCGTTCCCACCTCCTCCAAGGCAAGGTCTCCGCTGGGGATTCAGCTCAGCCTGGTAGATTCAGTTGAGGCAGGTCCATTCCCCTTCTCCCTACACCAAGGCTGAGCAAAATGTCTCAGCATAAGACCTAGGCAAAAAGCCAGCTCATACACTAAGGACAGGTCCTGGGCCCACTGCCTGGGTGCCTCCTAAATAGTTCAAGCTAATCAACTGTCTCACTTATCCAGAGGGCCTGATCCAGTTCCATGGGGGCTCCTTAGCTATTGGTTCACAGTTCATGTGTTTCCACTAGTTTGACTATTCATCCCTGTGCTTTTTGTAATCATGTTCTTAATATCTCTTGCTTATATAATCCCTCCTCTCTCTCGCCTATTGTACTCCTGGAGCTCTACCTGGGGCTTGGCCATGGATCTCTGCATCTACTTCCATCACTCATGGAAGAGAGTTCTATCATGACAGTTAGGGTGTTTGGCCATCTGATCACCAGAGTAGGTCAGCTCGGGTTTTGTCTAGACCATTGCCAGTAGTCTATTGTGGAGGTTTCTTTGTGGATTTTCGGGGATCTCTCTAGCACTCTGTTTCTCCCTATTCCCATGGGGTCTTCATTTATCATGGTGTCTCTACTAAATTTAAAGAATGATATTATTCTGTAAAAAAAAATAAAAGCCTATGGTTCTTTCAAATTTTATCAGACACTCAAGTGGTAGTGGCATTCCCACAAAATAAAAGTATCTAATATTACATTTTTTTTTTGTTTTTTGCTGCACTCTAGTGTAATCTTCAAACAGAGATTAATGACCATGCCAGGCTCTTTTAGGATGTAATTTCAAATGACATTGGAGCCACCTAATCTGGCCTTCAGCCTGAAGGAGACTAGCCAGTCTGAATAGGAGAAAAACACACTGTCCTTGGAGTTTAGATACTTAAAGGAACTAGCAATATGAAACATGAAATTGCATCAGATGCCTAGGGAGGTCTAGTAATCTTCAGTTCTGTCAACCATGTGGAAGCAGTGGCTTAGGGTTGGTTAAGTAGTGTGCTCAAAATTATGTAGTGAGTAAGAGTGCCAGGACCAGAGCCCAGGTGTCTAGGACACCTTTCCCTGACTTCCTCATCACACTTTCTTGTGTTAACAGGGAAGCATGACATTTCATGGCTCCACACTCAGTGAATCTCTGTATTTGAATTCAGTATCTTGAGTACAGAATATGCTGGCTTTCTTAGGTATAATGTCAAGATATTTAAAACTATACTACCTATACTTTTTATACCTATTATTCAGTCTTCCCCAGACTCTAGTAAATATATTCTACTTTTTTTTTTACTTCAACAACATTAATGGTTTTAGATTTCACAAATGTATGAGATAATGTAGGTCATGGAGGGCTCATTTGTGTTTTTGTGCCTGGCTTATTGCATTTTATATGGAGTCCTTCTGTGGTAGTTTGAATGTAATTGGCCCCCATGAGCTCATAAGAAGTGGCACTATTAGAAGGTGTGGCTTTGTTGGAGTAGGTGTGGCCTTGTTAGAGGAAGTGTGTCACTGTGGGGGCAGGCTTTGAGGTCTCTTTTGCTTAAGCTTAGCTTTTGCTTAAGTTTAACTCAGGATCACAGTCATTTCCTGTTGCCTCCAAGATGTAGGACTCTCAGCTCCTTCTCCAGCACCATGTCAGCCTACACACTGCCATGCGTCCCACCATGTTGATAATGGACTGAGCCTCTGAAACCACAAGGGAACCACCCCAATTAATGTTTTACCCTACAAGAGTTACCATGGTTGCCGGGCGGTGGTGGTGCATGCCTTTAATCCCAGCACTCGGGAGGCAGAGCCAGGTGGATCTCTGTGAGTTCGAGGCCAGCCTGGTCTGAGATCCAGGACAGGCATCAAAACTACACAGAGAAACCCTGTCTTGAGAAAGAAAGAAAGAAAGAAAGAAAGAAAGAAAGAAAGAAAGAAAGAAAGAAAGAAAGAAAGAGAGCTACCATGGTCATGGTGTCTTTTTATAACAATAGAAACCCCAAGACACCTCCAGACACTGTCATTGGTCACACACAGAGTATACATGTATTGGAATGCCATTGCTACCCATGTAGATGTACACATGCCTGTAATTTACAAAAGCAACAAATTTAAAGTCTTCTTGCTTTGTTTAGGACCCACTCTTTCACGAAATCATTCAATATCTGTGTGAAATATTATTTGATAATTTTGTAAAGCTATCTTATTCATTTGAATGTGAGAATATTAGTGAAGTTTGAATCAAATAAATGATTGATAATTGTCTTAGAAAAAGAAAAAAATATTTAAAAATTTTTGGTAGACTTAATAACTGGTCACTCACTGGCAGTGTGAAGAGAAGGATGCAATCTGTTTCACACACATGGCTGTGCCTGCCTTTGGTGGTTGATGGTGTTCAAGTTTATTATATGCCCTGTGGTTAGTAAATTATTCCAGTACCTTTCTCTCTGTAAACCAAGGTATTAGAATATATTCGATCACATAGCTTTGAACATAGGGCTATATTATCAGCTATATGAAATGCAAATGCTGATATAATTACACATTGGAACACCAGGTAATCCAAAATCTGAGTGGTTTCGATGATTTTCATTAAAAAATAACTGATGAAAAATATTCTTATAGAGATCCGTTGGCCTTGGGTAATGTACTTAAACTTCAAACATAGATGCATTAGCTTAATAGGACTCCACCTCATATATAAAAGATTATGTAATTAGATCTGACCACCAAGGTCATCCTTTGAAATGTTCCTTCCAAGTAAATCAAACTCTGTTTTATCTTATTCAATTGCTCTGACTGACACTCTAGGTGTCCTGACATGAAGCTAATAGAAACCCAACCTTAAATGCTATGAGTTATCCTCCATCAGGATTAATTAGATTATAGGAAAAGAGAAAACTGGAAATGTGGTACCAGAGTGTCTTTTGAGAAAGGGAGGAGTTGCAAGAAGACTCTTAAAAAATGAACAGTTATGCAGAGAATCACTACACAGTGTTTCGAATTCTAATTCCATATTTCTGCTTTCAATTTAAAATCTCTTGAGTCAATCACAAAAGATGCTTTTCAAGTCACAGCTAAGCAGCTCTTGTCCTTCCTGTGTTGTGTACTTGATGGAATGTTGGTAGAGCTGAAAGTGAGCTCTGAGGTGGACTCCCTGTGAGTCTGAGCTGAGAAGGAGCCACCACACTGGGCTTTTTCTAAAAGTAGAAACCTGGGTTACCACCTACTGCTTTGGTGGGGGAACAAATCCTAAAATGTTTCTTTAGGTGGACAAAGAAGAAGCAATTACTTGTCAATACTCTTGGAGAAAGCTGTGAAGCAATCTGAGAAGAAAATGAGCTGTTGGTAAATGGCTGCAGATGGTGGAGAGAAGAGCTATCACTCCACAGATGTCTCTTCATTCCTTCCTGGCAAGGGGTTGTGTTTTGACCTGATGATCTCAGCTTCTCCTCCTAGATTGATGGCGACCTTGTTGGCTTCTTTCTAAGAAGAAAACAATTTAGGGATATTTCCCTAGAAGGTACATGAAATGATGTCTGTAAAATATAGTGTTAGAGGTAAACATGGCTGGCTTTGCCTCTTTTGTCTACTCTCAATGTGAAGCTGTACATTGGCTTTATACACATATATACTGACTTCTTCAACAGGTGGATTAAGGAGCTGTATGGGTGACCATTATCTCCAGCATCAAAGGATCAAAAAATAAAAGTAGCCGGGCAGTGGTGGTGCACGCCTTTAATCCCAGCACTCGGGAGGCAGAGCCAGGCGGATCTCTGTGAGTTCGAGGCCAGCTTGGGCTACCAAGTGAGTCCCAGGAAAGGCGCAAAGCTACACAGAGAAACCCTGTCTTGAAAAACCAAAAAAAAAAAAAAAGTAGCAATCAAGATATCTCTTGAATTCTCATACTTGAGTTCACTCTCTAAAGTACTGAGACATGTACACTCACTAAATCCTGATTTCTACAAATGATGTAGAGTAGGTACCTGTATGAGTTAGTAAACAACCACCCAAAGGCTGGAACCTAGCAGGACATAGATAGATGCTGAAGGTAGACCCCACCTTTGGTGTCTGGTACACATGTGTGAGAGCTCTTTAGTTTACTGTCTCTTTTTACCAATTCCTCGGAAGAGGCATCTCTTACCCTAAAGACAGAGTCTTAGGGTCTGCATTTCAACTCCACTTCATCTTAAGGAACCTCCCAGTCCTAACAGCACATCCAGCTACAATTTCTCTCCCTAGGGCTTGGAAATTATGGACACTGCTCTTCTGACAGAAACTGAAGAGACTCAGTAGAAAACACACAAATGACTCTCATGGAGGATCCAAGCACACAGAGATGGGTGCTCAGCGAATTGTGTGCACATCAAACTTCTTCATTTTTGTTCTCTTGATGAATAGACACGGCTATCCACAGGCATTTGTCTCAGATAAGAAATACCTGAACATTTGATGTTGGATTGCCCTGCTGTTTGGTTGTTATGAATTCATTCACTATTTCAAAACAAGGAAATCACCTTTTAATTTTCCCTTTGTAGATTTAAAATGACTGATTGTTGTTGCTTGAGAAAGCAACAAATTGTTGCTGATTGAGAAAGCAAAAAAAATATTACTGAGACTAAGACTCCCCCATTTTCTCTTTCTGACACAACAAACCAGTAAGAACAAAATCTTCAAAATAATGATTGACATTTAGAAAGCATTCACTATGTACAAATATCTCTGTGATTATGGGAACTAGATATTGGTATTTTCTCCAGTCAGAAATGAGAAAATTTTGTACTGTGGGGACTTAGTTAACTATATGCATTACCAAAATTTTCCTCCTACATATTTCAAGGTTGATATACCTTCATTTTACTTTATATTTTTGACTTGTAAGTATAAACATATTCCTGCTCATTATACACATTTCCGAATGGACTAGGGAGATCGCTCAGTCCACAAACTCAGCATGAAGATCAGATGTGTTGGTATGCTTGGGAACTGAGGAGGCAGAAACAGGAGGATCCAGAGGCCCCAATCTCCAGGCAGCAGAGCCTAGTTGGTCAGCTCCAGACCAATGAGAGACCCTTTCTCAAGAAACTTTCTCTGAAACTGTCTTCTGGCATCCACATCCACAGGCACACATGGGAATGTGCACACACACCCAAATAAATGTGCAACTGCACACATGCAAGCATGCATACATATGCACACATGCCCTCTAAAACTTAGATGTGGAGCAAGTTAGTTACCCTTTTTCAAAGGTCTTGTCAATATACATAAGGTTGGAGCCGGGCGGTGGTGGCTCACGCCTTTAATCCCAGCACTCGGGAGGCAGAGGCAGGCAGATCTCTGTGAGTTCGAGGCCAGCCTGGGCTACCAAGTGAGTTCCAGGAAAGGTGCAAAGCTACACAGAGAAACCCTGTCTCGAAAAACCAAAAAAACAAAAACAAATATATATATTGGCGTGAGTGCTTTAGTATAGCTTTGTTTTGTTTTTATTTGTAATCATTTTCCTAGAAAAAAAAAAAAGAAACATTGTCAGTCAAAGTGTGTAATTGCTTTTAAGGTCTTAGATTGCTTTCGAGGAGGTGTGTTGGGATTGTCGCCGTGCTAAACTGAAGATGAATAATTTTAAAAGAGAAAAGGAGTAAAAGGAAACATGTGGGTGAACCTCACTGTAGTGATTTTTAAATTATAGTTAATAGTGGCTGCTGGGAAGGAAATGTAGATTTCTTTGGAGATTTGGCCCTGGACAAGTTGTCCATGCTCTAGTGGATGGTCTTACACTCAGGCAAATACTGACATAACCAAATGAACTCAGTGGCTAAAAAGGAGGGGGAGGGGTTTGGGAGGGAGATGTGGTAGTGGTGGGGGAATCTGGGAAGATTTGGAACAGAGTGATGCAGAGTAGACTGGATTCAAAGACATAATATACAAGTTAAGAAATTCTCAAACATTCAACAAAAATACTGAAAAAAATCTAAGGCTGAGTAGTTCCTTTAAAATTTACCATATTAGTATTTTCTTTATAGCTGTGTACGCTTTGTAAATGTTTTTGTATTTTATTAGTGCTATACATTCAATATGAATGAGATATTAGTACAGCAGTGACTTCTTGTCAAGTTTGTACAAATTTTAACTTTGTTCAAAAATTTACATTCAAAATTTAATTACACACACACAAACACACACACACACACACACACACACACACACACACACACACACACA